>BLSH010429888.1:480047-491080 GCA_018402905.1 Glandirana rugosa
CCCCCCCCCCCCCCCCCCCCACCACCACCACCGTCATGTGATGATCAATTTTAAATAAACTCTGTTTTCATTAAATACTTTATTTTAGACCTGTTGATGTATCCCTGGGTCTCTGTGCTTCTATATGCAATGCAGGCAGATCATGGCTGGTAGAAGGAGCTGGCAGAGTGCCGTTGTTAGAAAACATCATAGCACCCGGCCTTAGTACTCCTCTCTGGAGCCCTCAGCCCTGATGGAAGCAGTGGGCGGACTCTTGGGAGGAGTTATGCAAATATCAAAATGCCTTGATTGGTGAATGTCAGTCTGCAAGAGTGGGAGTTCCCAGGCAGGATGTGTTTGCATGCAGACCGTCCCTGATAAAGAGTGCAATGATTGAAAGAACTTAAAGTGTTACTAAAACCATAGGCGTGTGCACAGGGTGTCTCGGGTGTGCCTGGGCACACCCTAAACACCCTGTGCCGTGCTGATTCCCCTCTGCTTCTTCTCTCCCCTCTGCAGTGCTGCCAGCTTCCCTCCTCTCCTCTCATGAGAGGGGAAAGAGCTGGTAAATATTTTATTAGCTAGCCCCTTCCTTTGCTGAATGAACACAGTGAATGATATGTACTGATCGCCCCTGTCTTCATTCTTAACTGACGTATAGTAAAGTGTTGGCTGCAGAGAAAGGGACTGGGGAATCTCTGTCCTCAGTTTCTTTCTCTGTCTCAAACGTGAGATATCAGGGGTCTGTTTAGACCCTTGATATTTCACCAAAGCCAAATAAATGTTAAAAAAAAGAATATTACAAAAAATGATTGAAAAAAATAAAATAGTAAAAAAGAATAAAAAATATTAAAAATAAAAAACTACTGACACCGTCCACTGCCCTGCTTGATATACACACATGCGTGTTTGTGCTTTGGGGTGCTCACCCTAATGCAATTGGCTGCACACACCAATGCTAAACCCACAGCAGTAAAATCAGTCTGTGTATGCAGAATAGCATGCTTGTTATACTCACTGTGCTATGCTCACAATGCTCTTTAAAGGGGTTGTAAAGCCTTGCAGTTCTTCACATTAATGAATTCTATACATTAAGGTGAAAAACCTTTTGTTGTGCAGCTGCCCCCAGACCCCCCGTTTTACTTACCTGAGCCTGATCGTGCCCGCACTGGGGACAAGCACACCCGTTCAAGCCAGTGTCTCGGGATCCTCATTGGATAGATCGATAGCAGTGCAGCCATTGGCTCCCGCTGCTGTCAATCAAACCCAATAATGGTGGAGTCAGGGGGCGGAGCCGAGCCCTGCTGTCTGTGTCAATGGATGCAGCAGCAGGACTCAGGAGCGCGTCCGCATGGCTGTCCATGCGCCAGGAGCACCGCTGTGGGACCCCAGAAAAGGAGGATCGGGGCCACTCTGTGCAAAACCCTTGCACAGAGGAGGTAAGTATGACATGTTTGTTATTTAAAAAAAAAAAAACCTGAACCTTCACAATCACTTTAATTCTGTTTTCTCTGATCCTCATCTTCTTTTACTGTCCCCAATCCATCTCCTGATAGTACAGAGCCTTTGGAGGCACTCTGCACATGCTCAGTTTGGTGTGTATTGCTAGAGAGTTTTTTTTTTCTTGTGAGGGTGCATGTGATTAGCACAGAGCCAATCAGCACTGTCCAGATAGAGGGTCAGGGGTCCTGCAGCCTCATAGGACAGTCAGAGAAGAATGAAAACTCCTCCTACAAACTGTAACCAGACACTGATTGAAGCCACAAGACTGCTATATACTGCTGATGAGAAAAGCAGTTTATATTTACTAAAATAATTGTGTTTCCGTGTCTTGTGTATTATGCAAAACCAAATATAGTGAATGCAGGGTCCTGGGTTTACTAACACTTTAAATCCAATGAATGAATGCAGGGACAATCCGGCTGGGGAGGAAGGGGCTAGATGATGCTGGAAATTATTCATATATCAATAAGCCATGATGGGCAGATATTCGTTTAGAGGAGTGAAGGCCTGCTGCATTTACATAGGTAAAGCCCACGTGTAATGCTGATGCTCTATGATTGAAAGAACTAAAGTCCAATGAATGAAAGGGGCGAGCCAGGGACAGCCAGGCTGTGGAGGAAAGGACTAGATGATACTGGATGTCCTCCGGGGCTATATCTGGCTTGCTGCAGCTTCTAATGCACATTGTGAGAAGCTCACAGTATGCAGTGAAATCAGAGGAAGCCATTTCAGTACAGGAGAGGCACTGAGAGGAAGGCAGGAGGTCAGATTTACAGTCAATTGTTACACATTGTAAATTAAAGGGGCAGAAGAACTTGTTATGTTTTATTAAACAATATAATATATTGCTGTTAGGGTTTTATTTTTTTAAATTCACTATTAGCAATCTTTCCTGGTTCCTGGCAGTCTGCTATTACCAGTTCATTGTAGCCAACAAAGGTCATTTTCTGATTGGTTGTTTTCGATTTACAGCACAGCATGGGCATTTATTGGTAAACACAACTGGCTTTTCATTGATCAGCAGTGCCACCCTTTGGATGAAGAGCATCACTGCAATTGTTATATCCAATATAAAAAGGAAAACTTATCTCTCTGGGCTCCACTCAAACCTAACAATCAGCTTCAGAAAAATGGAAAAACAGTTGTTACTTTTAACACTCTGTGGTCTGTTTATAAACCATTTGATGCACAAATGTCAGAAACATTCCTGCCAGCTGATACTGTATTTTTCATGTATCATCAGCGCCATCTAGTGGCCGACACGGGCACAGCATTCCACGAGTGCATGCAAATTTAAAGCGTAACATGTTAGGTATCTACAGGGTGGGCCATTTATATGGATACACCTTAATAAAATGGGAATAGTTGGTGATATTAACTTCCTGTTTGTGGCACATTAGTATATGTGAGAGGGGAAACTTTTCAAGATGGGTGGTGACCATGGCGGCCATTTTGAAGTTGGCCATTTTGAATGCAACTTTTGTTTTTTCAATAGGAAGAGGGTCATGTGACACATCAAACTTATTGGGAATTTCACAAGAAAAACAATGGTGTGCTTGGTTTTAAAGTAACTTTATTCTTTCATAAGTTATTTACAAGTTTCTGACCACTTATAAAATGTGTTCAATGTGCTGCCCATTGTGTTGGATTGTCAATGCAACCCTCTTCTCCCACTCTTCACACACTGATAGCAACACTGCAGGAGAAATGCTAGCACAGGCTTCCAGTATCCGTAGTTTCAGGTACTGCACATCTCGTATCTTCACAGCATAGACAATTGCCTTCAGATGACCCCAAAGATAAAAGTCTAAGGGGGTCAGATCGGGAGACCTTGGGGCCCATTCAACTGGCTCACGACGACCAATCCACTTTCCAGGAAACTGTTCATCTAGGAATGCTCGAACCTGACACCCATAATGTGGTGGTGCACCATCTTGCTGGAACTATGATGTCGGTGATAGGGAATTGCTGGCCATCAAGTCGGCTTTGGAGGAATGGCGGTACCTCCTGGAAGGAGCAGCTCACCCGGTATTGGTTTTTACTGACCATAAAAACCATAAAAAAACCATATGCTGTGAAGATACGAGATGTGCCACAAACAGGAAGTTAATATCACCAACCATTCCCATTTTATTAAGGTGCATCCATATAAATGGCCCACCCTGTATTTACTCGTCGTAACATCATCTTTCACAACATGCAAAAACATTGGGCTAACTTTACTGTGTTCTTATTCTTTAATACAGTGAAGTGTATTTTTTCCCAAAAAATTGCTTTTTAAAGACCGCTGCGCAAATACTGTGTGACAAAAAATACAACCATGTTATTCTCTAGGGTCTCTGCAAAAAATATATATAATGTTTGGGGGTTCTAAGTAATTTTCTAGCAAAAAATACTGATTTTAACTTGTAAACAACAAATGTTAGAAATAGGCCAGAAGTGGTTAACCACTCGCCTCCCAATCCAATTCTGGCACTTTTTTTTGCTAGAAAATTACTCAGGACCCCCAAACATTATATATACATATGTATATTTTTAGCAAAGACCCTAAGGAATAAAATGGCGGTTATTGCAACTTTTTTATGTCACACGGCATTTCCGCAGCAGTTTTTCAGACACAATTTTTTTTGAGAAAAAAAAAATTCATGAATTAAAAAAAAAAAAACACAATATTTACCCCCCTTTTTTTGTATAATGTGAAAGATGCTGTTATTCCGACTAAATAGATACCTAACATGTCACGCTTTAAAATTGCGCACACTCGTGGAATAGCACCAAACTTCGGTACTTAAAAATCTCCATAGACGACGCTTTCAAATTTTTTACAGTTAAGAGTTACAGAGGAGGTCTAGTGCTAGAATTATTGCTCTCGCTCTAACGATTGCGGCGATACCTCACATGTGTGGTTTGAATGTCGTTTACATATGTGGGTGCGACTTACGTATGCGTTCACTTCTGCGTGTCAGCATGCGGGGACAGGAACGCTTTCATTTTTTTTTTTTTGTATTGTTTATTTTATTCTCATTTTTTTATTTTTACACTTTCCCTTTAATTTTTTTTTTACCTTTTTATCACTTTTATTCCTATTACAAGGAATGTAAACATCCCTTGTAATAGGAATAGGGCATGACAGGTCCTCTTTACGGAGAGATCTGGGGTCTATAATTTCCCACTTCTCTCCTTAATGCTGGAATGCCTGAGATAAAAAAAAACAAAAAAACGATCTTCTCCCCAAACTGTATATATGCATAGGCAAAACCCTCCTGGATAATATCACGGAAGTGGTCTCCAAACATAGGCAGTCCAGTATATGGAAATAAACAGAAGAAACATAGTGCTCTCTGCAACAAATCAATTTATTAAGAACAAAAGGCAAATCACTTACAAAGCCGACACTTAAACCAAGTGCAGAGCGCTCGGTACATTCAAATGAAGAGATGGCCGCGGGTGACGTCATGTGATTCCTTCCCTTACGTGTTACGTCCCAGGGGGAGGGACTTCATCAGTGGGTTTGGAGCCACATGCTATAGCAACTGTAAACAACCACAGATTAACTAGGAAGCAGCTTTAGCAATCATCCCCGCCCGGTCGCGGTATGCGATAACATCGCTATATCTCACACAGACAGCATGGGCCAATACGACCCCATCACTGAGAAGAGATCAGTTCAGGATGCTATTTAAGCAAATCCACATACCCTGAGTCTCCGCCACTATGGGATAGAGCCGGATTGCTGCATAAAAAAACGCTTTGCAAAACTACTAGACATGTGCGGTTCCTTTCATTCCGAATAAATATTCAGACAAATGTTTCATTATTCGGATATATCCAAATACCCGAATTACAGTATGAACAAAGTTTACCGAATGCTCCGAATAATGAAACTAAATTCGTCCGAATTTGCGAAATTCAAATTGAAATTCGAATAGAATTTTACTTCGAATTCCAGTCGAATTTGACAGCTAAAATGTTTCTGAAATCACAGACTGTGTGCGTTATTAGAGTACCATTTCAAAATAATGCTGTTTTTGTTAAGCCAAAGGGGATGTAAAGAGTCACTGTAAGTATTTGATGAAGATTTTTCTTTTGTTTGTTCACTTTGCTGCATTCAAATCGAAAAAAAAAATGTTTCGAAAACATCAGTAAATTCGAAGAAAATTTTCAAAAGACATAAAACAAATCCCGAATATGAATTCCGAATACGAATCCCGAATATGAATTCCGAATACGAATCCCGAATATGAATTCCGAATACGAATCCCGAATATGAATTCCGAATACGAATCCCGAATATGAATCCTGAATGTGAATCCTGAATACGAATCCCGAATATGAATCCCGAATACGAATCCCGAATATGAATCCTGAATACGAATCCCGAATATGAATCCTGAATATGAATCCCGAATACGAATCCCGAATATGAATCCTGAATACGAATCCCGAATATGAATCCCGAATACGAATCCCGAATATGAATCCTGAATACGAATCCCGAATATGAATCCTGAATACGAATCCCGAATACGAATCCTGAATATGAATTCCGAATACGAATCCCGAATACGAATCCCGAATATGAATCCCGAATACGAATCCCGAATGTGAATCCTGAATACGAATCCCGAATATGAATCCCGAATACGAATCCTGAATATGAATCCTGAATACGAATCCCGAATATGAATCCTGAATACGAATCCCGAATACGAATCCTGAATACGAATCCCTAATATGAATTCCGAATACGAATCCCGAATACGAATCCCGAATACGAATCCCGAATACGAATCCTGAATACGAATCCCTAATATGAATTCCGAATACGAATCCCGAATACGAATCCTGAATACGAATCCTGAATACGAATCCCTAATATGAATTCCGAATAGGAATCCCGAATACGAATCCCTAATATGAATTCCGAATACGAATCCCGAATACGAATCCCGAATACGAATCCCGAATACGAATCCTGAATACGAATCCCGAATACGAATCCCTAATATGAATTCCGAATACGAATCCCGAATACGAATCCCGAATACGAATCCCGAATACGAATCCTGAATACGAATCCCTAATACGAATCCCGAATACGAATCCCGAATACGAATCCCGAATGTGATAATTGGATTGCCAGGGGAGCCAATTTAAAGGAAAAACTACTAAAGGAGGGAGTTCCACATTATTAAGCAGAGCACCATTTTCAAGCAATATGGGGAAGACAAAAGATCTCTCTGCTGCCGAAAAGAGTGAAATAGTTCAATGCCTTGTACGAGGTATGAAAACATTCGATATTTCACGAAAACCTAAGCGTGATCATCGCACTATTAAGAGATTTGTGGCTGATTCAGAGCACAGAGGGGTTCATGCTGATAAAGGGACATTGAGGAAGATTTCTGCCAGATCCATGCATCGGATCAAGAGAGCAGCTGCTAAACCACCATTACATAGCAGCAAACAGATATTTGAAGCTGCTGGTGCCTCTGGAGTCCCACGGACATCAAGGTGTAGAGTAGGGTTGCCACCTCACCCCTTTAAACCCAAACACATATGGATTACACAGGCTCTGAGGTTACTTTAAGGGCCGGTTCACACTGGAGCGGCGCGGAGTGGCCCGTTCACATCTAGGCGACTTGAGTCGCCTGACAATTCGCCTCAATGCTGTGCAAATGGGACCGTTCTAATAGGAGCGAATCGCTTCGCTCCGCCTTAGAAAAATGGTCCCTGCACTATTTTCAGGGCAATCTCAGGCGGCTTGCATTGACTTCTATGATAGAAGTCTCCTCGCAAGCCGCCTGAGATCGCCTGGAGCGCCACTTCGCGCCGCTCCAGTGTGAACCGGCCCTAATACAGATAAGGCACCAAGTGAGTTTATTTATCACCTTAATCAGCCACAGAACAACCTGTGTAATTAATGTGTGTTCAGTTTTAAAAGGATGGGGTGGCAACCCTAATGTAGAGTCCTCAACAGTCTTGCAACTGTGCTGTTCCATTTGGCCACCACTAACCAATGCTCACAAGCAGAAATGTCTGCATTGGGCAGAAAAATACATGAAGGCTACTTTCACACTGAAGGGGTACCCGCGGTCGTGGTAAAACTCCGCCAGTTTTAGCGGAGTTTTACCAGCGATAGGGCTCCGCTATGCGGGCGGGAGCGCCGCGCTTTTAACCCCCCACGAGGGGTTAAAGGTGCCGGCGCTCAGCGCTACCGAGGCGGTGTGCAGCCGCTTCGGAAGCGCTTGCCATTCATTTCAATGGCAGGGGCGGTAGAGGAGCGGTATATTACCGCTCCCCTCACCGCCCCAAAGATGCTGCTTGCAGGACTTTTTGTAACGTCCCGCTAGCGCACCGCCCCAGTGTGAAAGCACTCAGGGCTTTCACATTGGGGTGGATTGGGGGGGACTTTTGAGGCGCTTTACAGATGCTATTTTTAGCTAAATAGCATCTGTAAAACGCCTCAGTGTGAAAGCAGCCGAAGACTAATTTTCAAACAGTCCTGTTCACTGATGAGTGCCGTGCAACCCTGGATGGTCCAGATGGATGGAGTAGTGGATGGTTGGTGGACGGCCCCCCTGTTCCAACAAGGCTGCGACGTCAGCAAGGCGGTGGTGGAGTCATGTTTTGGGCCGGAGTCATGGGAAGAGAGCTTGTCGACTAGGGTTGCCACATCATCCCTTTAATCCAAGACTCATATTAATTACACAGGTTCTGTGGCTGATTAAGGTGGTAATTAAACTCACTTGGTGCCTCATCTGCAATAAATTAGCCTCAGAACAACCTGTGTAATTCATACGTGTCCTGGATTAAAGGGATGATGTGGCAACCCTATTGTCGACCCCTTTAGGGTCCCCGAAGGTGTAAAGATGACCTCTGCAAAGTATATGGAGTTCCTGAATGACCACTTCCTTCCCTGGTACAGAAGGAAGAACTATGCTTTTCGTAATAAAATCATCTTCATGCATGACAATGCACCATCTCGTGCTGCAAAGAATACTTCTGCATCAATGGCTGCTATGGGGATAAAAGGAGAGAAAGTCATGGTGTGGCCTCCATCCTCCCCTGACCTCAGTCCTATTGAGAACCTTTGGGGCATCCTCAAGCAAAAGATCTATGAGGGTGGGAGGCAGTTTACATCCAAACAGCAGCTCTGGGAGGCGATTCTGACCTCTTGCAAACAAATTCAAGCAGAAACTCTCCAAAAACTCACAAGTTCAAAGGATGCAAGCCTTGTGAAGCTGCTATCAAATAAGGGGTCCTATGTTAAAATGTTTAAAAAGTTAAAATGTTGTTCAAAGTTTGAAATAGCTTTTGATTTCAGTAAATCTGCTGCAAACACAACAAATGACAATTTTCAGTTCTTTGCAACCTATAAAGTGTTTTGAAACTTACTGTGCCTAATAATTTGGAAGAGTGCATTGTAAGTTTTTTAGTTTGAAAAAAAATACTATTATCATTAGGAGGTTCGAATAAAATTTGAATTGTACTCTTAAGGGCTCATACACACGGGCGTTTTTTGCAGCTCTCCATGTTATTCAATAGGGTTATAAAAACGCCAATGTTTTTGAGCTGTAGGGGGCGTTGACATTAGTGAGCTGAAAGTAGAACCCACAGCCAGCGCGTTCCCAAGCTGTAACGTTTTGGCGTTTTTTGACGCCGCAAAACGCTCACTAATGCCGTGCCGGCGCTAACCAGCGTTTTTTGACGCCGATGTTTTTAGGTTAAAATATAGCAGAGGAATGTTTTTTTTTTAAAAAAACGCAGATTGACGCAGACTCTTAAAAACGCTCATTAACGCTCACTAACGTCGATGCATAACCCGTAAAAAAACGCAGATTTTTTTCCCTGACGTCGGGCCCGGCGTGTTGCATATTTTTTAAACATGCACCCGTGTGTATGAGCCCTAATAGTTGATAACATGAGAATTATGCTGACTGTTGTTTACATCAATTATTTAGGTAAATGAGAAAAATATCATTGGCATAATAATTTGGAACAGGGTGTAAAAGAAACACATAAAAAGATATAAAATTAAAACTGTAAAATATGCGTGTGTAGCAGAAAGCATTTAAAGAAAGACATATAAAAATATATATATATATATTCGTCTGTCCGCGGCCATCCTTAACAGCAATGAATACATATAATAAAACAATTTACAGATCAAAAGTACATTAACATTCATAAATAAAACAATTTGAATCAAAATCAACATTTGAGCCTGCAGGGACAGAGACCTTAGTCTCATAAATCCAAAAGGATTCCCTGTGGCTCAACTGTCTGATAAACCCCCCTCCCCCTCTTCCGATGTTTCTTAACTCTTTCAATACCCCAAAATTGAAGACCCCTGGGGTCCCGGTTATGGAAAAATCTAAAATGCTTGGAGACATTATGGGTTTTTAATCTTTTTTTGATGTGGTTTACATGTTCCCCCAGTCCTACATGAAGGGTCCAGAGGTCCTCCCAGTATATTGCAAACCACACTCACATTCTAACATGTAAACAACACCCAGTGTCGAACAAGTAATATGATCACGTATTTTATATTGTTTATTAGTATGTAAAAATGGCTGCATGTCATAGATGACTACAAAGCTGCCCAGGCCCCCCCCCCCATTTTGAACTGATGGGGCCCGGGCACGGGCTGAGCCGCTGAGAGCCTGAGCCGGCTGCTCCCGCCCCCTCTACAGCCCAGCACTTCAGTAAATGATAGGAGCAGAGCAGAGAGCAGTGGCTGACATTTACCAGCGCACTTCTCAGGGAGCTCTGAGAACCGAGTGATCGCAGATGTTTAAGCGCTCGGTGTTAAAACAGGCAGGGGACCGATGCTGCATCCACCTAGGTAAGTATGATTCTTAAAACCAAAACTCCCATACATGTTTTAAGAGCACTGTTGTTCTGGAAGGATGCCATATGACATCCTCCCGAGAACGTGCCTCTCGCCCAATCTGTCACTGACTGAGCACTGCCCCGGCCCGCTGACAGTATCATGTGATCGCTGTGACCAATCACAGCTGATCACATGACAATTCTAAACAATAGATGGCTTCCTTTCATGCCATCCATCGTATACAATTGTATTGCTAGTTGTGATTGGTCACGGTGAACACATGGTACAGACATGCTAATCACAGCCAATCTGTACCGTGTGATTAGCTTTGACCAATCACAGCTAATCACAACAAAAGACACTCAATGAACTAGTTTCATTCAGTAAAAATGGTTGCTTATACCAATGAAACTCACAGCTATAAGCAATCATAATGTGTAAAAATAAAAAAAACCCGATCAAATCCCCAGATTAATACAGTGTTACTATGGTAACACTGTATTGCTCTGGTCACGGTGTGTTAGAAAATAAAATCGCAAAGATAAAGAAAAATGTAATAAAAAAATTAAAAAAATATATTATTATTTTTTGTTTAACATACTGTTACCAGTCAGTGCCCTGATCACGCTGTGCTGCACTAATGACAGTATGTAAAAAAAATTGTGTTATTATTTTTTTTTTAACATTTTCTGGCACTGGTTAGTGTTGATCGTTATGT
>BLSH010429888.1:496210-508579 GCA_018402905.1 Glandirana rugosa
TGGGATTAGGGAAGGGGGGCGGGAAGGGGGGGAGAGGGGGGATCCAGGTCTTCCATGGGGGTAAGGTGCAGAAGAGAGGGAGTGGAATGGGAAGGAGGTGGCCTACATTACCCGCGGCACTCCGCCTCCCTCCCTCCCAAGTGGAGGGGGGGAGGGGCGGCGGAGGGGCAAAGATAAGAGATAATGGTAGTGGCTATAACATATAATGTCCGCGGGCTAGGAAGCCCCGTAAAGAGACATAAAATACTACAAGAATTAAAACGGTATTCAGCAGAAATAGTATTTTTACAAGAGACGCACCTTGCACAAGACACCAACATAAGAATATACTCAAAAAATTTTCCAACCTGGTATTATGGAGACTCCCCGAGGAAAAGAGCGAAGGGGGTGGCCATCGGTTTCTCCCAGAAAGTACGGTTTACACTAGGGGAAAAACTGATGGATCCAGGAGGGAGGTTTATATTCCTGAAAGGAAGGCTAAATAATCAAGAATGCACTTTAGTAAACGTGTATTGCCCGAATAAAAATCCAGCGGTTTTCTATCCAAGGTACTGGAAAAACTGATGGATTTTAAGAAAGGTCTAGTAATAGTAGCAGGCGACTTCAATTTTGGAATAGACCAGGATATGGATAGTACGTCCCGTGCCCGGGGGATATCGAACGTAAAATTAAAGGGGGTAAAAAGAAAAATATACCAGAACCAGCTGATAGATATATGGAGAGTATTACATTCTAAAGTGAAGGACTATACGTTCTTTTCCCACGTGCACGGGACCTACTCCAGGCTAGATTACATCTTGGTAGAGCACAGAATTCTGGAACAGGTGGAAAAAACAAATATTGAGGTATTAACCCTATCAGATCATGCCCCGGTGACTATGGTATTGGATCTCAAGGAGGCTGGAGGGAGGGACTATGAATGGAAATTAAACGAGGAACCGTTAAATGACAGAGACACCATAGAGAGAATAAAAAAAGAACTGAGGGAATATTTTGAAATAAACACCACAGAAGAGGTCCCGGCTTCTACAGTATGGGAAGCGCACAAGGCCTACATAAGAGGGGTACTGATTGCCATAGAGGCAGAAAAAAAGAAGGAAAGAAGCAGACGGAGGGAGGAAATTATAAACCAACTACATGAACTGGAACAGGTGCACAAAAAAGGAGGGAAAGAGGTTTTACAGGTGTTAACGGGAAAAAGAGAGGAATTAAAAGAGCTGATTGAACAGGAGACCCGAATTACATATAATAAAATCAGAAAAGAGAGGTATGAAGGGGGTGATAAAATAGGGAAACATCTAGCCAGAATCCTGAATAAGAAAAAATCAAGGAACTATATAGAAAAGATACAGAGTGGGACGGGGAGCATTACATATAAAACAAGAGAGATAGCAAAAAACTTCCAAGAGTATTTTACGAAACTATACTCAGTCAAAAAAGAAGGGACCCCCCAACAAGAAGAGCAGAGAAAAAGTAAAATTAAAGATTTTCTGGAAGCGGCCAATTTGCCGCGAATAGAAGAGGCAAACGCTAGTATTTTAGAAGCCCCACTAACAATAGAAGAGATCAGCCGAGCAATAACCAATACAGCATCAGGGAAAAGCCTGGGGCCGGATGGACTCTCAATTAGTTACTATAAAAAATTTAAGGAGACTCTGGCCCCTAGAGCATGCCACTATATGAATGGTATCGGAAGTAGTTGGGACATAAGAAACGAAGCCTTGATGGCCACAATTACTGTAATCCCAAAGGAGGGGAAGGAAAAAACCCTCTGCTCCAGCTATAGACCAATAGCGCTATTAAATGCAGATATAAACTTTTTCTCCAAAGTCCTGGCTTACAGACTAAAGGAAGAGATAAAATCATTGATAAATGCAGATCAAGTGGGATTCGTAGAGGGGAGAGAGGGGAAAGATAACGGGATTAGAACGTTGTTGTTGACCCAAAAAATTAAGAGAGAGGGGAAGCCCAGTCTACTCCTGTCAATAGATGCCGAAAAAGCATTTGACAGGGTAGACTGGGAATTCATGTTCCAGACATTGGGAAAAATGGGTATAGGAAGCAGGATGATACAATGGATTAAGGCGCTGTATAACCACCCGAAAGCTAGGGTAAGAATCAATGGGACATTGTCACCCCCTATAGAGATGAGAAACGGGACAAGACAGGGCTGTCCCCTATCACCGCTCCTGTTTATAATCTCTATGGAACCTCTGTTAGCGACAAACAGGTATAACACCGAAATTAGGGGCTTTCAAGTGGGGGAGGAGGAGCACAAAACAGCGGCTTACGCAGATGATATATTAATATACATCAGCAATCCGAGAGACTCTCTACACAACCTAATGAAAGTCCTGGAAACATACGGGGAACTATCTAACTTTAAAGTTAACTATAGTAAGTCCGAAGCCATGTTCATAAACAGCAGTAAAAAGGAGGGGAGAGAAATACAGAGGGAATTCCCCTTCTAATGGAACAACGAAAAACTAAGCTTCCTGGGAGTCAAGATAACAAGCACCGGGGAGGGGTTATACCACCAAAATTACATACCCCTACTCAATGAGATAAAAGATGAAGTAAGAAGAATAACCCATAGACCCCTGTCGTGGATAGGTCGGATAAACGCGATAAAAATGATAATACTACCAAAAGTCACATATAAATTTAAATGCTCCCAATCCATATCCCACAAGAGTTTTTTTCAGACTATGAAAAAGATTTTAACACGTTTTATATGGCGGAATCAGAAGCCGAGGATTAAAACGGCAGTGTTGAATAGGGGGAAGACAAGGGGAGGACTTGCACTACCAGATATAAAAAAGTATTATTTAGCAAATGTATTGGCACGAGTGATTGGGTGGGTTCAAAACAGCAATGGAAAAAAATGGGTAAAAATAGAAAACACACTCAGCAAAACACAATTAGGAAAGATGATTTGGATTCCACCGAAATTTAGGAATATAGATGTGAACACTAGCGACATCACGCACAATGTATTTAGAGTATGGGACAATACACTAAAAAGAGGGAAATGGAAATACAATTCACCACTCACGCCACTATGTGGTACAAATTACTTTGCACCAGGACAGGAGGGATGGCACGGGAAATGGATCAAAGATGAGTCACTAAAATTAAGGGATATAATGGATAAAGGGGAAATAAGGACATTAGAAGAACTAAAACAAACCGAAAAGTTCACTAGGATCAATGAATGGAGGTTTCTCCAATTGAAACACTTTGTGGACACCCTCCCAAAGCCACTGAGAAAGGGGAGTGAACTGTCAATACTAAGAAAAGCATGCATGAGAGAAAAAAAGAAAGGTGGGGTGTCCGAAATGTACAAGGTGTTGCAGGCATTGAGCGAAGAGGAACGGCCTCCATTCATTGATAGGTGGGAGGAAGAACTGGGAGCACGATTGACAGAGCAACAGTGGGGAAAAATAATGATTCAAGCCTATAAGACGTCTACAGATTGTAAAACATGGGAGATGAATTATAAATGTATCTCCCGGTGGTATTGGACACCAGCAAGAGAGGCAAAATTTCAGAAGGAGAAGTCAGAAAAATGCTGGCAAGGGTGCGATAAAAAAGGGACAATGGCACACCTATGGTGGGACTGCCCAACCATTAAACAATATTGGGAAAAGGTAAT
Organism: Glandirana rugosa; assembly: GCA_018402905.1. Classification (NCBI taxonomy): domain Eukaryota; kingdom Metazoa; phylum Chordata; class Amphibia; order Anura; family Ranidae; genus Glandirana; species Glandirana rugosa. Next base: position 499,866 of record BLSH010429888.1, read on the forward strand.
AGAATTAATAAAAATAATAACTAAAGAAGAAATAGAGACAGACCCATGGGTGTGCCTGTTCCATGTAGGGAAAAAGCCCATTAACCACTTCAATACTATGCACTTAGAACACTTTAATAGCAGACCAATTTTCAGTTTTCAGTGCTGTTGCGCTTTGAATGAGAATTGCGCGGTCGTGCGACGCTGTACACAAACAAAGTTTTTATCATTTTGTTCCCACAAATAGAGCTTTCTTTTGGTGGTATTTGATCACCCCTGCGGTTTTTATTTTTTGCGCTACAAATAAAAAAAGACCGAAAATTTTGAAGAAAAAAAAATAATTCTCTATTTTTTTCACAAAACTTTGTAAATAAGTAAATTTTCTCCATCACTGGTGGGCACTGATGAGGCTACACTGACGGACACTGATGTGGCAGTACTGATTGGCACTGATGAGGCGGCACTGATGAGGTGGCACTGATGATGAGGCACTGATATGCAGCGATGATGAGCACTGTTAGGCGGCACTGATAAGCAGCACTGATGGGTACTGAGAAGTGGCACTGATATACAGCACTGACGGACACTGCTAAGCGGCACTGATGGGCACTAATAGACAGCACTGATTGGCACTCATAGGCGGCACTGGGCACTGATAGGTGGCACTGATGGGCACTGATAGGTGGGCACTGGTAGGTGGCAATGGTGGGCACTGATGTGTGGCACTGGTATGCATTGATAGGGGCACTGGTGGGCACTGATAGGGGCACTGGTGGGCACTGGTGGGCATATACATTAATAGGGGCTTATTCCCTGGTGGTCTAGGGTGGCATCTGAAGGTGGCACTGAGTGAAGGTGGACCTGAGCACTATGTCACTTACCTGGTGGTCTAGGGGGGTCTCCCTGGTGGTCCAGATCGACTCCCTGGTGGTCCCTGGTCAGCTCCCTGGTGGTCCTTGGTGGGCACATCCCTGGGCAGGCTCCCTGGTGGTCTAGGGTGGCGATCCGAGGGAGGGCTGTGCTGATAAATCATCAGCACAAACCCTCCCTGTCAGGGATGCAGCCGATCGGCTCTCCCCTCATCAGGTCTGCAGACCTGAGTACAGGAAAGCCGATAAACGGCTTTCCTGTATTACACTGTGACCAGCCGTGATTGGTCACGGCTGGTCACATGGTAAAGTGCTTCGGATCGAAGCACTTTACCGAGATCGGCATTGCGGGGGGTCAGACTGACCCCCCACACCACCGATCGCCGCGATGCGCGCCCCCCCGGGGGCGCGGCGGCTTGTTATCCTGAGCACGTCATATCACGTCCAGTCAGGATAACTAAACCACTTCCCGGCCGTCATTCTGCATATGGCGGTTGGGAAGTGGTTAAACGGTACGTAAAAACGTTAGTGCCAACTCTCTTAAACGCAGCAAAAGACTTAATACCTAAATACTGGCAGAAGAAGGAGCACCCTTCGCTAACAGAATAGTGCAACAGAGTGGAAGAAGTAGCAAACTTGGAGTACTTAAATATTGAAGCCGAAGAGAATGCCATAAGAAAGGGAAAATGGGAAATGTGGGCGGGCTTTAAAAAATCACAAAAATATTTAGAGGTGTTAAGTAGGGGGAGTGGATAAAAATGGAAGACCTGGAGGGGGGGAGGGATGGGTGGAAGGGAATAAAGGGAAAGAGGGAAATTAGAGATTTTGTATGGAAAAGATATTAAACGCAGTTAAAAAAAAAAAAAAAAAAAAAAAACACAATGATGTGAGCAAGCCAGCACTCGGAATGAAAAAGAAAAGCTGATTAAAGGCAACCTGGCAGCATACTTAGGTGGTAAAGAAAATAAGAAAAAAAAAAATAAATAAATAGTGCCCCATCTTTGACACTGGGGATAGTGCCCCATCTTTGATACCATGCAGAGGAATAGTGCCCCATTTTTGATGCCAGTGGTAGAAATGATGCCCTATTGTTGTTGTCAGTGGGAGGAATACTGTCTCACATCAGTGGGAGGACTAGTGCCCCAAGGGCCGAATAAAGGCAAGAAAAGGGCCACATCTGGCCCCTGGGCCACAGTTTCGAGACCACTGCCCCAGCCTATGACTGGACAGTAAAAGTGAAGCAGCAGATAGATGAGCTCATCTCTCTAACACTGTGCTCTCTCCTCCTAACAGCATGTCCCATGGTAGTACATAAGCACTGCAGTAAAACTGAGTGTCTCCTGGTGCTGCTTCTCCCTCTTCCAATCCGAGCTCTGCTGTACAGGGATTGCAAAAGGATAAAACAAGGTCAAATTCAGGAGCTTGCATTTCAAAAATAAATAAAAGGAGCGATAAATTAATGTAAGGCACACCCTAAAGAGCCGCAGATGAATTTGGTCCTATTTCCTCTTTAGAGCAAACACAGCCATGCACACAGCATTTTCTCTATTTTTCCAGTGGCTCAAAGGATCAGTCTAGGGGTTTCTTTTTAGGGATTTTATTGGAGATCTTGAATAGGGATGAGAAGCATGGGATACAACTTGGTGGCTCTTCAACTTCGGGCTGCACTGTACAAGTTGCTGGCTGCATTTGAATGAAAGAAATGTCCCACAGGATCTCTAGGCTGACTGTGACTTGTACTCCTTCCAGAGTTTAAAGCTACACACTGTCACATTCTGCATCACTGGGGTCAGTTTCTCCTGCATATATCCACCAGGCTTTTCCTAGTGAGCTAGATATAGACTCACACCACCATTGGACAACTTGGGCTCTCTCTCCAACTTCCTCTCCTGTGAGCTTTCTCCTGATCCGACTGGATCCTTGGACTTGCAAATAGGCCCCCTAGCTAAGCCTAGCTGGGATCTCAGTGTCTTCAGGTTGGCTTGTTTGCAGTCTTTTGTCCCAGGGGCAGAACCCCTCAGCAGGGTTCCCCTTCTGCAGAACTGGACCCTTGATGCTCAGGCCTCTGACTATTTATGGGCTCTCTAATCACCTTCTGTGCACCCCTCCTCAGGGATTGGCCGGAGTCTCATAAATATTCAGGCTGCCCACTCTGTAGTAATCAACCTCTGCTCCTCTGATTACAATGGAGCTAAACCAAACTTGCCTAGCAGCCTACTCTACACCTTGAGGGTGCTACATCAAAATTTGTGTCTTTTATATCTACCTGGAGGACGGAAGTCTCGCTTACCTCTTGACAAGAACGGTTGTAGTTACATGTTGCTCCAGTGAATGGTAGGTCCATAAAGACATGGATGAACGAGTTTGAGGTGGAGGAATTTGACTGGCCTGCACAGAGTCCTGACCTCAACCCCATAGAACACCTTTGGGATGAATTAGAGTGGAGACTGCGAGCCAGGGCTTCTCATCCAACATCAGTGCCTGACCTCACAAATGCTCTTCTGGAAGAATGGTCAAACATTCCCATAGACACTCCTAAACCTTGTGGACAGCCTTCCCAGAAGAGGTGAAGCTGTTATAGCTGCAAAGGGTGAGCCAACTCAATGTTGTACCCTATGAACTTAACCCCCATACACACCATGAGATTTTTTGTAGACTTTTGTCTTCAGATTTAAAAAAAACATATAATATGAGGTCAAACCTTAAGAGTTTCAATTAGCATACAATCAGGCAGGCCCTTGCACTACATGGTTTTGGTAAATCTGAAGACAAAAGTCTACAGAAAATCTGATGGTGTGTATGGGGCTTTAGGCTGGCCATACATGTACAATTTTCCTTTACATTTACCTTAAACTATGTAATGCAAGGGCCTGCCTAATTGGATACAGTTGAAAGTTGTTTAGTTTTGACCTAATATTATATGTTTTAGGTAAATCTAAAGGAAAATTGTACAAGAGGATTGAACATGTATGGCCAGCCTAAGACTGGGATGCCAATAACTGCTTCAGCCCCTGAAGGATTCATCCCCTTCCTGACCAGAGCACTTTTTACGATATGGCACTGCGTCTCTTTAACTGACAATTGCAGCTTTGTACCCAAACAAAATTGATGTCATTTTTTTCCCATAAATAGAGCTTTCTTTTGGTGGTATTTGATCACCTCTGCGGTTTTTATTTTTGTGCTATAGACAAAACAAGAGCGACAATTTAGAAAAAAAACAATATTTTTTACGTTTTACTAAAATACATATCCAAAAAAAATATAAAAAAAACAAATGTATTCATCCATTTAGGCCAATATATATTCTTCTACATACTTTTGGTAAAAAAAATCCCAATAAGCATAAATTGATTGGTATGCACAAAAGTTATAGCGTTTGCAAACTATGAAAATTGATTTATGGCATTATATATATTTATTTATTTATTACTAGTAATGACGGTGATCTGCGATTTTTAGCGGGACTGCGATATTGCGGCGCACACATCGGACATTTTTTACATTTTTTGGGCTCAGTGACATTTATACTGAGATCAGAGCTATAAATAGCCACTGATTACTGTGTAAATGCAACTGGCAGGGAAGGGGTTAAACACTAGGGGGCGATCAAGGGGTTAAATGTGTTCCCTGTCAATGTGTTCTAACTGCGTGGGGGCTGGGCTGACTGGGGGAGGAGAGAGATCGCTGCTCCCATATACTGGGAACATACGATCACTCTCCTCTACCCTGTCAGAACAGGGATACGCTTGTGTATATAAGAAAAAGGTCCATTATTCCATCAAATTAAAGAATATGTTGCTGTTAATGCAAGAAAAGCAGGTGTTCTTGTCCAAAAGACTCCACCGCACTATGCCACCTCAGATCCCACAAAGCAATAGTAATCACCACCAGTGAAATGCCCACCACCTGTGCAGATGTACACCCGTCCTTCCGGGATCAACACATGGGGACGTCAGGTCGTCGCGGACCATACGCGTTTCGTCGCAACATACTTTGTCTCGGGGCTAGCCTCCTAGCCTAGAGATGACGTCTGTTGTGATGAAATGCGTAGGTTCTGCGACGTGCTGACATCACCAAGTGTTGATCAAGAAAGGTCGGGTGTACGATTGCCGGCCGGCGACTTTGTTTTATCTGATGTGAGTTGTTACTACCTAATTGTAAGTGCAATACTTTTTACCTTGGTAAATGATACTACAGTTTTACACTATGGGAGTGTTTATGTTTTTCCTGCGAGGAGACATTTAGGACACACAGGACTCTAGAGCACATCTGGCGTTTGAGCTACCTCACATACCCTGGCTAGGTTTGAAGCCATAAGCGAGGGAAACTATCAGGAGGATCTGATGGCCGGATCACACATAGCAGGGATTTCCCACTGAGACACAGCTTCTATATGAATAGCCGGCCACTGTCAAACAAGTTCCTCCTCCTAGACCGGCCCATTAGTGCAGCCTTATCATTGCCCATCAATGCAGCATATCATTGCCCATAAGTGCAGCATATCATTGCCCATTAGTGCAGCCTTATCATTGCCCATTAGTGCAGCCTTATCATTGCCCATCAATGCAGCATATCATTGCCCATAAGTGCAGCATATCATTGCCCATTAGTGCAGCCTTATCATTGCCCATCAATATATCATATCATTACCCATTAGTGCAGCCTTATCATTGCCCATCAATGCAGCATATCATTGCCCATAAGTGCAGCATATCATTACCCATTAGTGCAGCCTTATCATTGCCCATCAATGCAGCATATAATTGCCATAAGTGCAGCCTAATTATTGCCCATAAGTACAGCAGGGAGGAATCGGGAGGGTCAGGGGGAAACTATCAGGAGGATCTGATGGCCGTATCACACATAGCAGGGATCTCCCACTGAGACACGGCTTCTATATGAATAGCCAGCCACTGTCAAACAAGTCCCACCTCCTAGTCCAACACCGATCCAGGAGGCAGGACTTTGTTTGACAGCAGCCGGCTATTCATATAGAAGCCGTGTCTCAGCTGTAGATTCCCGATCTGTGTGATCCGGCTGCCAGATCCTCCTGACAGTTTCCTGGCCGATCGCATTTTAATAGAAGCAGTCCGGGGGGCAGGGAGCCCCCCTCCGGGCCACTCTGATGGCCGCATCGCTTCTGCCAGGAGTGATCAGCCAGGAAACTGTCAGCCCGGTCCGCCCCCTGCTCCACACTCACCCTCCACTAATTCCGCTAAATGCAAGCAGGCCAGTGGAAATTTTGAGAGCTGTATATCCCATAGTTTGTGTACTCTATAACTTTCCTACAGACTAAATAATATATACTGATTTGCCGCCATTTATATAGGTCATTTTTTTAAAAGAAAGGGTGATATTTCAGATATCATGCTGGATTGGAGGGTTAATGACACTTTAATGCAACATTCACATATGTAACCAAAAACTACCCGGGTAATGTAACAAGTCAAAAAAAATATAAACAGTCAGGGCTCATAGTACATAAACCAGAACCATCTGAGAAGTGTTGGGGGAATAATCTAACCAGGAAGACAAAAGTAGATGAGGACGATGAGGCCCCATGAAGCCACCATCACTGCAGCCGCCATCCCGACCTTTAGGGTTCGGAATTCGTCATTACCAATGATTGGCGAAGCCGAAACCTCTGTGTTTTTGGAGGCCGGAATGGAGTGAGGGATGGAGTCTACATCTTTCTGGGAGACCAGAGCAGAAGGAGGTCTGGAGTCTTTAGGATTCTGGGAGGTTGGAGGGAAGTCAAGGTTGGAGACCATACCATTCCGGGAGTCTGGAGTTGAGCGAAGGCCTTCAGGATCTATACATGGAAATAATTCAGAGAGAAGAGTTGTGTGTGAGTACATTCAGGAACCTTCCAGATATAAGGCATTTGGGTAATGGTACAAAAATAACTAAAAACTGGAAACAAGAACTGATAATCTGCTATTTATCATTATTTCCAAGGATAAAGGGAATTATCTCTGAATGGGGAAAGTGTGGGACTCCAGGCAAACTGATAGATAATCAGATGTGAGGGAGCTCTCATAAAGGACCTGCCAAAGGATTGGTTTGTCCATCCAGTCCTGTGATTTACACAGCGCAGCCCTGTCTGGCAGGATAGGGGATCTCATTTGTCTCTGCTGCAGTTGGGCAACACTAACAGGTCTTGTCCTTCCCCCAGCCCAGGGGTCTCCAAACTTTCTAAACAAAGGCCCAGTTTACTGTCCTTTGGACTTTAGGGGGGGCAGACTGTAGCCAGTGGGGGTTGAAATTGTCCTGACATCAGTGGTAGTAAAAAGTGCCCCATCTTTGACACTAGGGGGAGGAATAGTGCCCCATCCTTGATACTATGCGGAGGAATAGTGCCCCATTTTTTATGCCAGTGGTAGGAATTATGCCCCATTGTTGGTGTCAGTGGGAGGAATACTGTCTCACATCAGTGGGAGGACTAGTGCCCCAAGGGCCGAATAAAGGCAAGAAAACCGCCACATCTGGCCCCTGGGCCACAGTTTGGAGACCACTGCCCCAGCCTATGACTGAACAGTAAAAGAGAAGCAGCAGATAGATGAGCTCCTCTCTCTAACACTGTGCTCTCTCCTCCTAACAGCATGTCCCATGGTAGTACATAAGCACTGCAGTACAACCGAGTGGCTCCTGGTGCTGCTTCTCCCTCTTCCAATCCGAGCTCTGCTGTACAGGGAATGCAAAAGGATAACACAAGGTCAAATTCAGGTGCTTGCATTTAAAAAATAAATAAAAGGAGCAATGAATTAATGTAAGGCACCCCCTAAAGAGCGACAGATGAATTTGGTCCTATTTCCTCTTTAGAGCAAACACAGCCATGCACACAGCATTTTCCCTATTTTTCCAGTGGCTCAAAGGATCAGTCTAGGGGTTTCTTTTTAGGGATTTTATTGGAGATCTTGAATAGGGATGAGAAGCATGGGATACAACTTGGTGGCTCTTCAACTTCAGGCTGCACTGTACAAGTTGCTGGCTGCATTTGAATGAAAGAAATGTCCCACAAGATTTCTAGGCTTGTACTCCTTCCAGAGTTTAAAGCTACACACTGTCACATTCTGCAGCACTGGAGTCAGTTTCTCCTGCATATATCCACCAGGCTTTTCCTAGTGGGGTAGATATAGACTCACACCACCATTGGACAACTTGGGCTCTCTCTCCCATAACTTCCTCTCCTGTGAGCTTTCTCCTGATCCGACTGGATCCTTGGACTTGCAAAGAGGCCTCCTAGCTAAGCCTAGCTGGGATCTCAGTGTCTTCAGGTTGGCTTGTTCCAAATCTTTTGTCCTAAGGGGCAAAACCCCTCAGCACGGTTCCCCTTCTGCAGAACTGGACCCTTGATGCTCAGACCTCACTATTTAAGTTATGATAACTTGTTGATTGATGAGATAACTCAAATGGCAATGAAGGGAGAGGTTTTGATTATGGGCGACTTCAACATGCCTGACGTTAACTGGAATTCTCAAACTGCTTAAACTCAATAGAGTAGTTAGTTGTTCAATAGTATTGAATTTATCACTCCAGACTCGTAGTTCCCAGGTCAAGACGTCTTCCCCTTGGCACGACTCCCCAAAACGGGGAATCCTGTTTTCTAAACCTTGTTCGGTTGGACTTCTGTGACTCTAGGGTCGATCCGAATCGATCCTCCGGAGAAACGTTCAGGTTCCTAGGTCAGCCTAGTCCTCTTTCGAGTGTCCTCTCCTTCAATACCCTCTCTCTCGGGTTCAACAGGTTACCACCACACTCAGATATAGATGGGGTGATCCTTTTCGGACCACCTATATACGTCCTCTTTGACTGAGGTCACGACGTCTTACACTGTCACACATCGAAATTTGAGACCTTCCTCAT
>BLSH010429888.1:534713-558055 GCA_018402905.1 Glandirana rugosa
TCAGGTGGGGATGTACTTTCAGAGGTAGTGTCAGGTGAGGATGTACTCTGTGATGGAGACTTTCATGTAGGGGTGGACTGGGATGGAGAGTTTCATGTAGTAGTGGACTGTGATGGAGACTTTCATGTAGGGGTGGACTGGGATGGAGACTTTCATGTAGGAGTGGACTGTGATGGAGACTTTCATGTAGGGGTGGACTGGGATGGAGACTTTCATGTAGGAGTGGACTGTGATGGAGACTTTCATGTAGGGGTGGACTGTGATGGAGACTTTCATGTAGGAGTGGACTGTGATGGAGGCTTTCATGTAGGAGTGGACTGTGATGGAGACTTTCATGTAGGAGTGGACTGTGATGGAGACTTTCATATAGGAGTGGACTGTGATGGAGACTTTCATATAGGAGTGGACTGTGATGGAGACTTTCATGTAGGGGTGGACTGGGATGGAGAGTTTCATGTAGTAGTGGACTGTGATGGAGACTTTCATGTAGGGGTGGACTGGGATGGAGACTTTCATGTAGTAGTGGACTGTGATGGAGACTTTCATGTAGTGGTGAACTGTGATGGAGACTTTCGTGTAGAGGTGGACTGTGATGGAGACTTTCATGTAGTGGTGGACTGTGATGGAGACTTTCATGTAGGGGTGGACTGGGATGTAGACTTTCATGTAGGAGTGGACTGTGATGGAGACTTTCATGTAGGGGTGCACTGGGATGGAGACTTTCATGTAGGGGTGGACTGTGATGGAGACTTTCATGTAGGAGTGGATTGTGATGGAGACTTTCATGTAGGGGTGGACTGGGATGGAGACTTTCATGTAGGGGTGAACTGTGATGGAGACTTTCATGTAGGGGTGAACTGTGATGGAGACTTTCATGTAGGGGTGGACTGTGATGGAGACTTTCATGTAGGAGTGGATTGTGATGGAGACTTTCATGTAGGGGTGAACTGTGATGGAGACTTTCATGTAGGGGTGAACTGTGATGGAGACTTTCATGTAGGGGTGGACTGTGATGGAGACTTTCATGGAGGGGTGGACTGTGATGGAGACTTTCAAGTAGAAGTGGACTGTGATGGGGACTCTGATGTAAGGGTGGATTCTGATAGAGGCTCTCATCTAAGGGCAGACTCTAATGTAAGAGTGGCTCTGATGTACTGTAAAGGGTACTCTGATGGGGTCTATTAAGTTTAATTAGTTTTAATGCACACAAATACAATATAATACCAACAAATTTGGTAAAATATAAAAGATAATGCCACATCAAGCAAATAGATACCTAACATGTCACACTTCAGAATTGCACAGACCAGCAGAATAGAAACAGACTTCGGTGCATTCAATTATCTATAGGCAATGCTTTAAACTTTTACTGGTGACCAGTTTAGAGTTACACAGGAGGACTTGTGGTAGAATTTTCGCTCTCACTCTGACGTTCGCGGTGGGACCTACGTATGTGTTCACATTTGCGCATGAGCAATGGGGATGGTGCACTTTAGAATATTTTATTTTATTATTTATTTTATTTACAATTTTTTATACAGTCTCTTTACATTTTTTTGGATCAAATTTACTGCTATCACAAGGGATGAACGACATAATTTGTGATAGCATGGGCAGTGACAGGCACTCTTTAGTGAGAGATCAGGGGTTTATTAGGGTCCGTTCACACAGGCGTTCCATTTTTTGTTCAGTTCAAAAACTCATACGGATATCAATTTTTACATCCATTTTCATCCAATTTTTACATCCATTTACAAAAAAAAAGTGACTGAATTGAACCTCAAATACTGTATATAGCTGGTTGCTAAGGAGGGGGCTGGGAAGCCTTTCTTAACAACTGATGATACATCAGCTGTCAGCGGTATTCCCCGCAGACAGCTGAATGTAAAAAAAAATTACAGGCAAAAAAAAAATCGTTAATAAAACAGCGTGGGGTCCCCCCCAGGTCCATACCAGACCCTTCGGGTCTAGTATGGATTCAGGGAGGAGCCCCCACACCAAAATTTTAACAAGGGGGTCCCCAGATTCCGCCCCCCCCATGTGGATGCATATCAGGTACATTGTGCCCTGACCCATTCACCCCAAAAAGCAGTGAAAAGTTAAAAAAAAGAGCCGATTGTTTATTAAAAAAATAGCTCTGAGCAGTCTTCTCCCACCGCCACCTCTCCCGGAGCCATCTTCTCCTGCCGCCACCTCTCCCGGAGCTCTTCTCCTGCCGCCACCTCTCCTGGAGCTCTTCTCCCGCCGCCACTTCTCCCGGAGCTCTTCTCCTGCCGCCACCTCTCCTGGAGCAGTCTTTTCCTGCCACTGTTTTTCCCGGTGCCGTCTTCTCCCTGAGCCGTTTCTCCCAGTGCCGTCTCTCCCGCTGCTGTCTTCTTCCTGCCACCGCCTCTCCCGCCGCCATTTCTCCCGATGCCGTCTTCTCCCGCTGCTGTCTTCTTCCTTGCCATCACAAGGGGCGGGCTATCCAAGGGAAGTCATTGGATTGCCACGCCCCATGGCTATATAAGAGTTGCCAGACAGCGGGCGACAACACAGCGGAGGAAGCCACAGAAGAAGAGAGTTTTTTTTTGTTTAGTGGGTAACCGGCGGCGAGGAAGAAGACAGCAGCGGGAGAAGATGGCACTGGGAGAGACAGCAGCGGGAGAAGACAGTGGTGCGAGAGACAGCGGCTGGAGAAGACGGCTCAGGGGAAAAGACAGCTCAGAGCTATTTTTTTAATAAAGGAATTGTCTTGTTTTTTTTTAACTTTTCACTGCTTTTGTGGTGAATGGGTAGGGGTACGATGTACCTGATACCCATTCACATGGCGGGGACGACGACTGGGGGCCCCCTTATCAAAGGGGAACCCCGCTGACGGCTGATGACTCATCGGTTGTTAAGGCCCACTGCTTAGCAACCAGCTATATACAGTGCGTTTTAAAGAGGGAAAAAAAAAAAAAGGTTTAAAAACGGATGTCAGCGGATCAGATCTAAGCGTCTGCTAGCATCCGTTTCTTGTCCGTTCCATTTTTTTTCACGGTAGAAAAATAGGGTTTTCTTCCACCTTAAAAAAACGGAACTTAACGGAAGCAGGTATCAGTGGATGATTACCCGCTAATGTCCGCTAGCCCATAGAGTTACATGTATGTCAGTTTTTCATCCACCAACGGATGGAGGAAAAACGGACACACGGAATGCCCTGAAAGTCGTGAAAGAACCCTTAGCAGGGACGGCCCATGCACTGTGGGCGAACGGGTACCGCCCCCCCTATCCCTACCGCCGCTGCCCCCTATCCATGCGCTCGGCCCCTTTCAGGACACCGGATGCATGAATTACAATTGCGGGGATGGGCGGGGTGTGTCTTTTGAAGCACTGATTAGAGCGAGAGGCTCTAATAGGCTTCAAGAGAGGGCATGCTCAGGGCGCAGAGCATTGCATCCGGAGCCCACCCAGGTGTGTTGCAACAGCAAATGAATATTCGCTGTTGCAACACTGATCCTCCTCCCAGCCAATCGGGAAGCCGTGTGATACCAATTTGGCTGAAAGGACAGGCGATCCTATTGGAACGCCTAGGAGGAGGAGGGGGAAGCTGGAAGCCGCCATGGAGGAGTCCCAGCAGGAGAGGACTCGGAGCCACTGCACCGCTGCCTGCCTCCTGCCACGATAGAGTGAGTGCCAGACCTACCAGCAAACAGCAGGGGGGCTGGGTTGCTGTTTGCTGCCCCCCCCCTACCCAAAAACCCACCAGCCGCCACTGACTCTTAGACTCCTGATCTCTCCTCTGTCCTCCAAAGCAGCTGATCAAACTGAGATCCTTGTTTTCTATGGACAGCTGCAGCCATGATCCTGGTAGAACCACTTCAACCCAAGGTTTTATATGGCCTAAGGGAGTGAAGTGGTTAATAACTGCTGTTTTTTTTTAAATATATAAGGGAAAAAAGACCAGAATTTTTGATGAAAAGTACACCTAATGTTGAAGTGGAACCATTTTTTGACATTTGGAATGTAGTTAAGAAGAGTTAGAACAGTGGTTCTCAACCCCGGTCCTCGGGACCCACTAACAGGCCAGATTTTAAGTATTACCTTGGGGAGATGCAGACTAGAATACTGCAATCACTGAGCAGCAAATTATATCACCTGTGATGTATTTCAGTTATCCTCCAAACCTGGCCTGTTAGTGGGTCCTGAGGACCGGAGTTGAGAACCACTGAGTTGGAACCTGAGTTCTTGGGTCTGCTTACCTGCTGTACCCTCTACTTGAGGTTTCCACCATTCCTGTGCTGAAATCTTGCACCTGCTGTGCACATGATGAGGGGTTCCTATCATCCTTTCACTGAGCTCCCCAGTCTGTACTCCTGCTGTCCCCATTATGGGGGGGGGGGGGTTCCCACCATCCTTGCACTGTATTCCCAGGTCTGCATACCTGCTGTGTGCATTATGAGGGTTCCCACCTCTGAGTTTCCAAGTCTGTACACTTTCTATACCCATTATGAAGGGACTCTTGCCATTCCTGTGCTGAGTTCCCAGGTGTGACTATTATGAGGGGTTCCCACTATCCCTGTGCTAAGTTTCAGGATCTGTACACCTGCAGTGCCCATTATGAGGGTTTCTCACCATCCTTGTGCTGAGTTTCTGAGTCTGCAGACCTGCTGTACCCATTATGAGGGGTTCCCACAATCCATGGGCTGAGTTCTGGGTCTGCACACCTGCCATGCCCATTGTGAGGGGTCCCATCATCCCCGTTTTAATATTTATTTTATTTATATTGAGAATGTAAGCGGAGGAACTGAAACACACACCTGAAGGTGTCTGAAACTGAACCAGGAACCGTGGCATAGACATCTCCTCCCTCTCCGTGGCTTCTATGAGAGAGTGACCTGTGGATGACTCTACTCAGTTTTGCGTAAACTGACCTTTCGTAAAAGGATTTATTATAGGGTTGCCACATCATCCCTTTAATCCAGGACACATATGAATTACACAGGTTGTTCTGAGGCTAATTTAATGCAGATGAGGCACCAAGTGAGTTTAATTACCACCTTAATCAGCCACAGAACCTGAGTAATTAATGTGTGTCTTGGATTAAAGGGATGATGTGGCAACCCCAATTTATTACCAACCTTTCACATTAACAATGGTGTGCAAGCGTTGCTCCAATGAGCGGTATCTGATGTTACAGGTGTAGTTCCCGCTGTCTCCCTTCTGAACGGAAGTCAACTTCAAGCTTGCGTTTCCTCTAGAAAGTTCTTCCAGCTTGGCATCATCCCCCTGGGAGTCCTTGTTGAAGGCCCACATGGTGACACCGCCCTTGGACCAGCGTATGTCCAACATGTTCAGCTCCATGGAGGGATCTGTGTGGAAGGTACACATCAAGCTAATGTTTTCTCCAGGTGTAGCGATGACCTTTTTATATCCCCCAATTTGTAGAAATGGTGTGGAGCTTTGTGGATTATTTTGCTGGGCTGTTGAGGGATCAGAGGGATCAGATCATTAGCATTATTTTAATATGTACAGTATATGGTGCAAACATCATAGAACAGTCCTCTGCATTTTTAGTACATCTGAAAACCGTACAAATCTAAACAAAAAATATTCTGAAGTTACTACCTTTAGATGAGTTTAGTAACATAGTTAAAGTATATCCAAATTTAAAACTTTCCTTTTGCAGAAATAAGCTGGCTAACCCATGGTGACCTTTTTATCAGTGTGTTGGACCCTTCTTTGACAAAACAGGGTGGCAATGTTCTAGAAGGGTCCTTTTGGTTAGGGAGGTGTCCTACAGGAGCTTCCCCTGTTGGGCATGTGGTGTGCCTGGTTTGCGGCCTCAGTACAGACCTAGAGGGTATCGCCAGGCCATGTGGGTCTAAGAACCTCTTGTTTTGGGGCCGATGTGCACCAGAAGAAGTTCTCTGTGATGCTTCTGGAAGGTGATACCCCCCAGAGACTGCTAGCCAAGTTGCTGTGGAAGCTGCATGTGAGTTTTGTTTTTTCCACCTCCATCCTGTCATACAACTAAGTTCAAGTAAAGCATTGAAAACTGATTTTAAGTGTGGACCTACTCAAGGGCGATCTATCCTGGGTACAAGAAGTTTTCTTTGGGCGGTTCTTGTTACCACAAGCCCCCTATAGCTGGAGGTACTCTAGAGACTTAGCGAAGTGTCAAGACTGCATGAATTGTAAGGTAGGGCTCATTCCACATGCACCCCCCACCCAAATACTGTTATATGCTTTTGGGATTCCAGGTCTTTCGCAAATTGGTAAAGTAGCAACAGTGGTTTAGTGGTTCACACCTGAGACCTTGTAACACTAACGTGTCACATGACACCAGGGAGGGAAAATGGCTAATTGGGCCCAATTTGGAAATTTTCACTTAGGGGTGTATTTACTTTTGTTGCCAGCGGTTTAGACATTAATGGCTGTGTGTTGAGTTATTTTGAGGGGACAGTAAATGTACACTGTTATACAAGCTGTGCACTCACTACTTTACATTGTAGCAAAGTGTCATTTCTTCAGTGTTGTCACATGAAAAGATAGAATAAAATATTTACAAAAATATGAGGGGTGTACTCACTTTTGTGAGATATTGTATTTACAGTACCTATAGGTAAGCCTTATGATAGGGTTACCTATAGGTTCAAATGATGCATGGGAGTTTACTCCCACATTAAAAAGAGAGAGATGGCATAAAGTATACTGTAGGTACCTAGAGAAGTCTTTGAAAACCTTTCTCAGGATCATGTCGGAGCTTTCTGAGTCTTTTGCTCCTTCCCCCACCCACATTCCTATTGGCACATCACTAATATGGACTGCTTCACTGACCAATCGGAATGTGTGAGAAGAGTGTGGGCGGGCAAGATCCAACACTAGGAAAGAGATAGGGCAGGTATGCCTGGGGCACAAGAGCATGGAGGGATGCCACAAGCACTTTATCCCTGGTACCAGCTTTGTTTTTTTAAGTGACTGCCACTTTAAGTGCCTTTCCTGTAGAAAGGGTAGTTAGTGTTCCATTCAGCATGCGTGGCAACAAGAAAAGCTCCAACAAGTAAATACTTTTACCGTTCTTACCAGATTTCTTTGATGACCGTTTCATCATCTTCATCTTCTGCTCTGAACAAGAGGAAAGGAAAAGACGCAGTATTAAAGAAGACCAAGATCATTCACAAACTTCCACATTCCACTGCCATTAAAGACTTCTGCAAGAGGGAATCCCAGCAACGAGTCAACGTATTCATTTTTAATATTAAAAATACAATGGAGGGCATTGGGCCACATGTTGATCACCTGGGATTGAAATGCGACAGATTTATCATAAGGTCGCAGTTCAGTGCAATCGGTGGGTCACAATCTTTTTCATCTGCTGTTTCCTGTAAATATGCGAAATTCGAACTGCCTCAGCTTCTCATAATTTGCCTAAAATCAGCCCCTATCCATGTGTAACAGTTTGAGGTCTTTGGATGGCATGTCTGTGGACGTGTCTGGTATCTCTGTGGACGTGTCTGGTATCTCTGTGGACATGTCTGGTATATCTGTGGATGTGTCTGGTATCTCTATGGACGTGTCTGGTATCTCTATGGACGTGTCTGGTATCTCTGTGGATGTGTCTGGTATCTCTGTGGACGTGTCTGGTATCTCTGTGGACGTGTCTGGTATCTCTGTGGACGTGTCTGGTATCTCTGTGGACGTGTCTGGTATGTCTGTGGACGTGTCTGGTATGTCTGTGGACGTGTCTGGTGTGTCTGTGGATGTGTCTGGTGTGTCTGTGGACGTGTCTGGTATGTCTGTGGACGTGTCTGTTATGTCTGTGGACGTGTCTGTTATGTCTGTGGACGTGTCTGGTATGTCTGTGGACGTGTCTGGTATGTCTGTGGACGTGTCTGGTATGTCTGTGGACGTGTCTGGTATCTCTATGGACGTGTCTGGTATGTCTGTGGACGTGTCTGGTATGTCTGTGGACGTGTCTGGTATGTCTGTGGACGTGTCTGGTATGTCTGTGGACGTGTCTGGTATATCTTTGGACATACCTCCCAACTTTCTGAGACAGGAATGAGGGACACCTATTAACAAAAGTATGTAGGCATAGGACACACCCCCTGCCACGCCCCCTTAAAGGAGAGTTGTACAAAAAAAAGTTAGTTTAACCCACAAGTGCATTTTTATCACCACTATTCCTTTATACTGGCTTTTGGAATTTACAAATGCAGCAATTTAGAAATTGGATGCATAGCACTGTGAAACACTTTTTGATAGATACAAAGTGCATTTTATTTACAGCTATACAGATCAGACCAAAATGAGGGACAAATGAGGAGGAAAGAGGGACAGATGGACTTTGTTCCAAATCAGGGAAATCTCTCAAAATCAGGGACAGTTGGGAGCTATGTCTTTGGTGCGTCTGTGGCTTTGACTGGCATATCTATGGATGTGCCTGGTATGTCTGTGGACATATCTGTTATGTTTATAGATGTGCCTGGTATCTCTATGGACATGTCTGGTATGCCTACGAATGTGTCTGGTATCTCTATGTTTCATGTCTTTGGATGTGTCTGGTATATCTTTGGATGTGTCTATTATGTTTATAGATGTGTCTGGTATCCCAATGGACGTGTCTTATATGTCTTTGGACATGTCCGATAGCTCTATGCATATGTCTTGTATGTCTTTGGATGTATCCGGTATCTCTACAGATGTGTCTGGTATCTCTATGGACGTGTCTGGTATGTCCATGAATGCGTCTGGTATATCTTTGGACGTGTCTATTATGGCTTCACATGTTTCCGGTATGTTTATAGATGTGTCTGGTATATCTTTGGAAGTGTCTGGTATCTCTATGGTCTTGTCTGGCATGTCTTTGAATATGCCTGTTATCTCTGTGAATGTATCCAATATGTCTTTTGACGTGTCTGATATGTCTACAGATGTGTCTGGTATGTTTTTGGACATGTCTGATATGTCCATAGATGTGTCTGGTATGTCTATGGACGTGTCTGGTATGTCTATGGACGTGTCTGGTATGTCTATGGACGTGTCTGGTATGTCTATGGACGTGTCTGGTATCTCTATGGACGTGTCTTGTATGTCTACGGATGTGTCTGGTATCTCTATGGACGTGTCTGGTATGTCTGTGGACGTGTCTGGTATCTCTATGGACGTGTCTTGTATGTCTACGGATGTGTCTGGTATGTCTATGGACGTGTCTGGTATGTCTATGGACGTGTCTGGTATGTCTATGGACGTGTCTGGTATCTCTATGGACGTGTCTGATATGTCCACAGATGTGTCTGGTATCTCTATGGACGTGTCTGGTATGTCTATGGACGTGTCTGGTATGTCTACGGATGTGTCTGGTACATCTAGAGCAGGGATATGCAATTAGCGGACCTCCAGCTGTTGCAAAACTACAAGTCCCATCATGCCTCTGCCTCTGGGTGTCATGCTTGTGGCTGTCAGAGTCTTGCTATGCCTCATGGGACTTGTAGTTCTGCAACAGCGTTCTGCAACAGTTGAAGGCCCGCTAATTGCATATGCTTGATCCAGAGCTTAAAGGGTTAAAACAAGCTCACAGAATCAACCTTGAGCTTTTTTCTATACAGCCACCTTGTGAAGCAATAACGTTACGTAAAAATAAAATAAGTTAAAAAGTGTTAAATATAATAAAATAAGTAAAAAAAATATTAAAAATGAAAAACCTCTCCCTCACCCTGCATGCAAAATATATTGGGTATGGCCACGCACATGAACAAGAGTGAGAGAAATAATTTTATGTCCCTTATTTATGGTTTACTGATGAGCTATAAAGCATTGTCTTCGGATTTTTTTGGGTGAAATTATTTTTTGCTGCTTTGTGATTGCACACAGTTTTGATGCTGGACATGTTTGGTATCTGCTTACTTGACAATACCTCATCTTTTGTGCACTAAAATTCATTTTTATTGCGTTTTTCTACTGAAAATACAGATTTGATAAAAATTTGCACAATTATTGTAAAAAGTTGCAAATGCCCTCTTTTTATTCTACAACAGGGCCTCAACGTCCAGAAAATATATAATGATCTTAGGAGCTTTAAGTGATTTTACAACCAAACCGCTGACATTAAAAGGGAAAGTTAGGCTTGTATGCACCCTCCCCCATTCACTGCCACATTTGACAATTTTTGGGGAGGAGGGTACCTAGTTTTAACAGATACCTGCGTTCCGAGCCGGAAGTTAGGCCCCTCCTCCTTCCCTCGCAGTCTTCAGGGACTCAGCACAGGTCCCAGAAAACTACGCGACTGTGCACAAGGCGCATGCTCAGTAGGAAACCACAAGGCTTCACTTTCTGTTTCCCTTACTTGAGATGCCGGCGCCTTCACCCAAAGCCGATTAAAGAATCAGCTCAGGTGAGGACATCGCTGGGTCTCTGGACAGGTAAGTGTCCTTATATTAAAAGTCAGCAGCTACAGTATTTGTAGCTGCTGACTTTTAATATTTTTGCGGGGAGCCTGGAGGTCCTCTTTAACGTGTACAAAAAAAAATTAAAAATTGCTCCTTATCACCTGCTGACTTGGCACCTTCCGCAGGCAGCTTAACTCTTCAATAAGACACAGAAGTTGAATCCAACACAATTTATTTCAGCTTACTGCAGTACTGAGGACACCACCTACCATTGTTCTAGTGGGTGGCCCACATGACTTCCAACCTCTAGGGATTGGCGAGCCAAGCTGGTATCTTTAAAAGGCACCATTCAATGGGTTTTGGGAATCTTAGCAGCCTTCTTCATCAGGACTGCTTTATATTCCCCATCATTTTCTATCCCAGTGACAAAGGCCACCAGAACAAATAGTGACGGCAGTAAGGACCTGACAAAGGTTCTCATTCTTTTCTAATACATCCAAAACTGGGGAAAAAATTTGAAAGGAGTTTTTAGAATAGCCTCCTTGAAACTTTCGCCTGAATCCTGAGAGGGGATACCATCTATCATATATCATCATCATATTGGGTGGCCCATATGGCTGCCAACCTCTAGGGATATTTGAGCCCAGCTGGTATTGTTAGAAGGCAACATTCATGTGTTACAATACTTCACTAATGATATAGAACATAGTTCCCACCACATAGGAAAGGATTTCAGAAAGTAAAAGAAAAGCAAGTGAGTAATAATTTGAATCTAAGTCTTACCGTCCCTATCATCGGTCTCAGCAACCTTCTTGGACAGATCAAGCAACTGGATCCTGTTTTCTGGGAAAAAGAAGAATAAGTATAAGGGTTATCCTCCATCACTTAAAATAAAGTGAACTGGTAATTATTTTTCCATTCAGGCACCACGTTAAGGAAACAAATGGAAATCCTTTGGGGTGGAGAAGCTTAGAATCCATCCACCCTGTCCAAATACCACCATACATTTCTATACTAATAGTATAACCCTAGGGTTTCAATGCTAATATTTCCTCTTCAACATCAATCTGATCATGACCATATTTTATGTAAGCCATATGGCTAGTTTGTGGACAATTGACAATCATACCTTTTTTATCATCTTAACCACTTGCCGACCGCCAACTGCAGGTTGACGGCGAAAAGGTGGTTCGTTATCACAAATCGCCGCCATCTGACGGCGGCTGCGATAACGCACACTGTGAGCGCGCGCCGCCGGAGGCACTCCCGCGCGCTCACTGTGTTCGGGGAGCGCCAGGGAGCGGATGCGCGCGGCTTTGATTGCCACCGGCTACCCGCGATGGCCCCCCCGGAGTGAAAGAAAGGAGGTCCGTGTGTGTAAACACGGACCTCCGTTCTGTGAAGGGGGAAGGGCTGTGATCACAGCCTTCCTGTATACGGAGCTAGGGCAGCTAGGGCAGCCCCCATACAGTTAGAACACGCCCAGGGAACATAGTTAACCCTTAGAGCACCCCCTGCAGGTTAACCCCTTCACTGCCAATGGCATTTACACAGTAATCAGTGCATTTTTATAGCACTGATCGCTGTATAAATGCCAATGGTCCCAAAAAAGTGTCAAAATGGTCCGACATGTCCGCTGAAATGTCGCAGTACCGCAAAAAATCGCAGATCGCCACCATTACTAGTAAAAAATAAAAAAAAAATAAAAACCCCAAAAATGAATTCTCATCATCCGTAAACGCGGCCACTTTTGCGAAAACCAATCAATAAACGCCGATTGCGATTTTTTTTTATTTTTTATCGCAGATATGAGGAAGAATATAAATCGGCCAAAAACGGTGAAAAAAAATGTTTTTTTATATATTTTTTTTTGGATTTGTATTTTAGCAAAAAGTAAGAAATTTGGGTTTTTTTGCAAAATTGTTGCTCTTCTTTTGTTTATAGCGGCGATCAGAAATGACGCAGCGATGATCAAATACCACCAAAAGAAAGCTCTGTTTGTGGGAAAAAAGGACGCAAATTTAGTTTGGGTACAACGTCGCACGACCGCGCAATTTTCAGTTAAAGGGACACATCGCCGAATCGCAAAAAGGGCTCCGGTCCTAAAGCTGGAAATCCTTCCGGGGCTGAAGTGGTTAATGTGATGGTTGGTTTTCCATTTAAGGGTACTGGTAATGTTATGGCATATAAAAAATTATATAATATTGTGCTCTTTCAACCTTAAGGTTGGTAAAGACCCTTTTTTGTTCCAGTATGACTGTGCCCCTGTGTACAAAGCCAGCTCTATGAAGACATGGTTTGATGAGTTTGGTGTGGAGGAACTGACCTCAACCTTACTGAACTTGTTTTGGGATGAGTTAGAACTCTGATTGTGAGCCAGGTCTTCTCATCCAACATCAGTGCCTGACCTCAGAAATGGGCACAAATTCCCACAGATACCCTCCAAAATTTTTCAGAAAGCCTTCCCAGAAGAGTGAAGGCCAAGTCCATATAATGGTTTTGGAATGAGAGGTTCAGCAAGCTCATGCAGGTGTGATGGTCAGGTGTCCAAATCCTTTTGGCCATTTAATGAATGTAGTAATTTAGGCTGAAAAAGACTCAGGCCCATTCGTTTACAATTCTAACAGAGGCAAACTAAACCCCACCTCCATCCCTGGGCAAGTGCAACCCTTTATGAAAAAAATATTTCATATTCCAGGAAAGACTGTAGTGTTTCTCAACCAGAGTTCCCCAATACACTGGAGTGCCATTTGGGCTTCCCAACCCGGTGCCTTGAGTATGGGACCCAGTTTGTTCTGGATCAGCGTCATGAGTTGTCATGGTGCGGGTATGCCAGCACCATAACAACCAATGACTCTTGGGCCAGGACACACTGCATCATTCATTGCTATAGTAATGGCAGCTGGCTCGCAAGCACCATGGTAGATTCTGATCCAGGGCAAATGGCATTCAAGGTCACCCTCCAGCATTCAGGAAAATGCAGTAGTCTGCCTTCTCCAAACCTCCTTCACCTTCTGACCTCTACCGTACTCCTGGAATCAAACGGTAGGACTCTGATGTGAATAGTGGACTGTGTGATTAGGGAGCCTAGTGATTGGGGGCACTCTGCAGTAATGAGGGAACTCTGATGAGATGGGGGGACTTATGTATAGGTGGCCTCTAATGTATGGGGGCGACACTGCTGTGAGGGGCAGTTTGCATGTATACGAGGGGGCCCTGAGGTATGGGGGGGGGACTCTCATGTGAGCAGGGGGACTTCTCTGATGTGATGGGGGACCTCTGATATGATAGGGGATGCTGTTGTATAGGGGTTATGATATTGCGATGGGGGGGGACACATGTATAGGGGGCTTCTGAAGTATAGAGGGAACTTTGAGGCAATGGGACCTCTGATGTAAAGGATGGACTTTATTGTGAAGGAGAACCTCAGATTTGATAGGGGGGATTTTGATGTGACAGTGGGATATATAGGGGGGCTCCTGAAGTATAAAGGGGACTTTGAGATGATGCACCCTCTGATATAAAGGAGGCACTGAACATCTGATATGATGAGGGATTGTTTTGATAGGTGGGATTTTTATGTGATGGTGGGACTCTTGTATAGGGAGTCTCTGATATATAGGGGTGATGCTGCTCTGATAGGTGGCTCTGATGTATAGAGTGGCCCCGGAGGTATGGGTGGGACACTGATGTAAAGAGGGGACTTCTAATGTGATGGGAACCTCTGATATGTTGGGGGATGCTAATGTGATTATGGGACTCATGTAGGGGGTCTCTAATTTATAAAGGTGACACTTATGTAATGGGGGGTCTCGTCACGTGTATAGAGGGGCTCTGAAGTAGAGGTTCTCCATCACATCAGATACCCCCCCCCCCCTTCACATCAGAGGTCCCATCACCTAAGAGGGCGGACTCTTAGGTGATGGGACCTCTGATGTGAAGGGGGGGGGGGGGTATCTGATGTGATGGAGAACCTCTAATACTATGGGAGATACTGAAGTGATGGGGGCCTCTGATGTTCAGGGCCAAGCCTGCTGTGAGAATGGGAGAAACAAGACACATGTCCATCCAGTTCATCCAACATGGGTATAAGAGGGACTCTGATGTAAAGGGGGAAGTGGGGACACCTATGATGTGATGGGGGGCCTCTGAAATGATGGAGGGATGCTGAAGTGATGGTGGGACTTAATTTCATTTTTATTTTAATATACAGTATAGGGTCAATGCCGATGGGATGCGGGAACTCAAATATAGATGGGTCTCTGAAGTATAGGGGGGACTTTGATGTGATGGAGAATCTCTGATATGATTGGGAGTATGCTGATGTGATGGGTGGGACTGTATAGAGGGACCTCTGAAGTATAGGAGGTACTCTGAGGTGATGGGGCCTCTAATGTGAAGGGGAGTCTCTGATGTGATGGAGAATCTCTAACATGATGGAAAGGATGCTGATGTGATGGTGGGACTCATGTATAGGTGGACTCTGATGTACAGGGGTGACGCTGATATGATGGGAGGCTCTCATGTATAGGGGACTCTGGTGTGATGATTGGGGGCTCTGATATGATGAGGGAACCTCTGATATGATAGGGAACTTCTGATGTGAAGTTAATTTCACCAAGGCTCAGTTTTCTTATTAATAACAAATATTTTTTTTTTAATTTTATATTTGGGGTGCCCCGGCATTTTGTTTTAGGGATGCCACAACTGAAAAAAGTTGAGAAATGCTGTTCTAAAATGATAACCAATACTTTTTTATGTCTATTTTCCAGATTTTTTTTTCTTTCATTGCATTAAAATGGTTCATTCTTACTCTCTACTCGAAGGGCGTATTGGATGGTCCTTTGTGTCCCGTCATATTGGATGATGCACGTGTAGTTTCCAGTGTCGTTGATGGTGATATTAATAAGGATCAGAGAGACGTTACCCTCATTAAACTTCTCCTGAGGCAACAACGCCCTGGGCTCATAAGAGATCAAGTTATTATCTGTGTACTCCACCAGGGGGCGCCCGTTACGTTCCCAGCTCAGAGACAACTGATCCAGTTTGAGAGGTTCCTGTTTCCCCACAATGATGGCGGTCATGACCACGTGTGTAGGCAGGCGAGGAGAGATGGGGGCAGCATCTGAGATGGACTGCAAGGCCAAGACTGCAAAACCAAAGAAAAAAAGTGAACGGATGCTGTTGTTGTATTTTGGAGTTTAAAAACCAACTACCAGATGACTTTTCATTAGAGTTTATTTTTAGAAGAAGACAAGCTCTGGCTGTAATACTCACCTTTGATCTGAAGCTAGCCCATGCAGTACCTCTTTTTCACCACAAATCTTCTGAGCCGACGTCAAGCGTCACTCAACCCAAAAGACTAAGGAAGGACTGTGAGTTCAGGGATTCATCGGCTCCAACTCCTGAGCATGGCAACATGCTCTCACAGGAGACAAGGCAAACCACTGCTTCCACACAGAAAGCAAGGGTCCTTCTCTACAGCATGCTGGCAGGGCACAGGCTTTTCTACTCAGGTTGCAATTTAAGATATCCAAAAACCATGGGCAACTAAAGTAAGTAAAGGAACACTTATTATATATTTTATTTCACTGCAATGTGTAATCTAATGGCCATAAGATGGCTCCTTCTGGTGTTCATAATGTGGCTCCATCTAGAGGCCATAATGTGGTTCCATCTAGTGGCCATAAGGTTCACAAGGTTCATAATGTAAATAAGAATAAAGTAAATTAGGTAAATACTGCATTCTGGCCACTAGATGAAGCTGATGATCATAGTAATAAAGTATTTTATTAATATGAAGCACCATCTAGAGACCATAATGTGGCTCCATCTAGAGGCGATAATGTGGCTCCATCTAGTGGCCATAGTGTGGCTCCATCTAGTGGCCATAGTGTGGCTCCATCTGGTGGCCATAGTGTGGCTCCATCTAGTGGCCATAGTGTGGCTCCATCTGGTGGCCATAGTGTGGCTCCACCTGGTGGCCATAGTGTGGCTCCATCTGGTGGCCATAGTGTGGCTCCACCTGGTGGCCATAGTGTGGCTCTACCTGGAGGCCATAGTGTGGCTCTACCTGGAGGCCATAGTGTGGCTCTACCTGGAGGCCATAGTGTGGCTCTACCTGGAGGCCATAGTGTGGCTCCACCTGGAGGCCATAGTGTGGCTCCACCTGGAGGCCATAGTGTGGCTCCACCTGGAGGCCATAGTGTGGCTCCACCTGGAGGCCATAGTGTGGCTCCATCTGGAGGCCATAATGTGCTTCCATCTAGTGGCCATCCTTTGAAACTGCATGTACATGTATTCTGTGCAATGGGGGACAAAAGCAAATGTTATTAGATTATTTATTCTCCAGGTTGAATGTATTTTTCATTGATAATGCAGTTTTTACTCTATTCTTATGTCCAGAAGGAGCTCATGATCATATTGAAATACGTTTTTATTTTGTGTGAAGATCCATCTAGTGGCCATCCTTTGAAACTGCATGTACATTTATTCTATGCGGGGGTTGTAGTGAAAATGAATGTTACTATTTTTTTCTACCGGTTGAATGTTTATCATTCATAACATTCCTAAGAAATAAGGAAATCGTAAATACCGCACTCTGGTCACTAGATGGAGCTGATTTTTTTCTACTGTGTTATGGCCGGTACATGCAGCTGAATATTTCATATGATACTCCATCTGGTGGCCATAATGCAGTATTCTCACAATTCACTCTAATCTTATGAATGAAAAACATTCAACCTGCAGAGAAAATAGCCTAATAACATTTGTTTTTTTTTCATTTGCACAGAACAAATGTACATGCAGTTTCACAGGATGACTAGCTCTGCAGTTTTCATTTATAATTACACTCCTAAGTGTTGCTGTGCAGACTGATATCTTTAAGTGGTTGTGAACCGTATTAAAGTGTATGTAAAGCCATCATCTTTCTTTTTTTTTTTTTGGATAGAATAGGGAAGGGTTAAACCCCTTTATCAACTTACTTTTGTTGTCTGTGAATGAGACATTCATCCGCCATTCATTATTTGTACATTTATTTTCTCTTCAGGTTGAGTGTTTTTTACTCATGAGGATAGTGTGTCACCAGAACAAGAAGAAAAAGGAAATCTTCCAATGGGGACACTAGTTCCAGGGATTCCCTCACTTTGGAGGGATTTCATCACACTTCCTGTTTTGGCTATGGGACTGGAAGGGAAATCTCCACAATGGGGCACAGATTGCAAAAAATCTGATGGGGGTCCTTACTTCATCCAAAATGAAAAAAAGCGTTGCTATTAGTTCTACTCAAGAACCCCTTTTATGTTACTTTTGATGGCTCTTTCTTTTGTTTCACTTCCTGTTTTGGAAATGCAACAGGAAGTGAGAGCAAGTCTCCCCAACGTGTCACCGCAACAGATCTACCCATTCGGTCTAATGACATCCCTAAAATGTAAAAGTTACTTTTTATCCCAGTAACAATGGTCATCAGGACAAGTAGAGATGGCGAATCTCCCAAATGGGGACACAGGCTGGGTTTAACCAGTTGCCGACCGCCCGGCGTGGATTGACAGCGGCAACATGGCTTGATGTCGCATAACGCCGTCAGGCGGACCGAAACCCGGACACATTAGTCAGACTGACTGGGCTGTGGCTCCCCAAGTAACCAAGATAGTCACACACATATCTGTTGTGAGGCGGTGTCTGGGGGCAGGTTCAGCATCACTAGGGGGCAGGGTGATGATGTCAGCAAGAGCAATTTGGCCACACCCACCGTTCACTGTGGCACGCTATGCAAATGCATTAGTATTCAAAGGTGTCCCAGGCCGCTATAGTGTTTGGCTTGAAGAAAAGGTGGCAACCCTGGCAACTGTGCGCGCCATAATGGTGGCGGCCAAGGGGGAAGGGGGGCAAACTGAAGTTCCATTTTAAGAACACACACTAAAAAAATATATCGATATTTTTTAAACCAGACGCTACTGCATGCATGGGCGTTTTAGCGTTTTAAGTGCGTTCTTATGTGTTGTGTGTAATTGAAATGAATGGGTTTCCCTACATACAAGAAATACAGAAAATAAGTCCCCTCATTTCCAATAACGGATCGCACCATGCGATTTGGAGCTTGCCAAAACGTGCCTGTTTACAGATGCTTCTGGGTGCCATTAACAAATAATGGTGCCCTTGTATGTTTGCCGAAGTGCAGAGCGTTTTTCTGCATTTTGCAAAAAAGAACGTGAGTTTGTGCGTGTTGTCAAAATGCGTAGAGATGACCCTAGGGCAGGAGTAGGCAACCTGTGGCCCTCCAGCTGTTGTGGAACTACATTTCCCATGAGGCATTGCAAGGCTGGCAGTAACAATTACCCCCAAAGGCATGATGGGACTTATAGTTCTGCAACAGCTGGAGGGCCGCAGGTTGCCTACCCCTGCCCTAGCGCATGGGTGCCCAACCTGTGGCTCTCCAGCTGTTGTAGATCATGCTTGTAGCTGTCAGCCTTGCAATGCCTCACAGGACTTGTAGTTCCGTAACTGCGAAAGGGCCACAGGTTGTGCACCCATGCCCTAGCCACATGGATCTCCAAACGACGGCCCTCCAGCTGTTGTGGAACTACACATCCCATGAGGCATTGTAAAACTCTGACATTCACAGACACAACTGGGCATGATGGGAATTATAGTTCCTGAACAACTGGAGGGCCATAGTTTGCAGACCCCTGCCCCTAGGGTAAGAATTCACAAATTTTTCCAAAAAACACATTTTTGAAAAGAACGAAAATCGAAAAAACGAAAGTCCAGAATTCAAAAATCCGAATGAACGAAAATCTATAATTCGAAAATCCAAAAATGCGAAAATTTGAAAGAACGAAAATCTGAAAGTAAGAATGAAAATCCGAAGATTCAAAAAGAACGAAAATAAGAATGAATATCCGAAAATCCAAAAGAACGGAAATCCGAAAATTCGAAAATCCTAAAGCACAAAAACATTCGGATAATTTCTATTATAATTAAATTTTTAAGTTTATTATTTTTATTAAGCATAACCATTATTATAGTTTTGTTTATCATTATTATGTATTATTAATATTAATAATAACTATAATAATAGCTATAAACTATTAAATTGGTTAGGTATTGGAAATTCCTTTCAAATATGTTTGCCTGTTAGTGAACGTTATGAATACACGTTTTTCCGTATTCCCAATAATAACGAATACCGCATCTATACGAATAGAACGAACCGAATTCAAATTTTTCCTAATATACGAATTACCAAAAATAACGAATACCGCATCTATACGAATGTAACAAACCTAATTTGTTTTATCCAAATTCCCGATAATAATGAATACCGCATCTATACGAATGGAAGGAACCGAATTAGAATTTTTCCTAATTCCCGATTATAACAAATACCGCATCTGTACGAATAGAACGAACTCAAATTTTTCCTGGATTACCGAATTAGTGATAATAATGAATATTACATCTTTATGAATGGAATGAACCTAATTCGAAATGAATTCAAATGTTCCCGAATCTACGAATTTTCTCAAGTAACGAAAGAAGAATGGAAAAAAAACCAAACTAATAAAACGATAATGAAAAAAAGTATTTTTGTCTAATCACATATACAGGATATAGCAATAAAATATCCCTTGGTGTCTCGGAGATATACATTGTATCCATTGGAGGATCCGTCACTTTCAAGGAGAGAACAATGGAGGCTGCTATCACCAAATTCTACCCCTGGCAATGCTAATTTCTTGGCTGCCTGGCTGAGCCTATGACCCAATACAAGAGCGTAGATAAGTACGTCTGACTCTGTGCATGTTTGTTTTCTGGGTAAGTGACTCCGAGTGTTTTAGCCTATCAGCCGTTCTCAGAAGGAGGTAACAATGGCGGCCCCCGTATTCCTTTATGAAATCTCCCTCCAGGGGCCACAAGCTCAGTCATAGCTCCCAACTGTCCCTGATTTGGAATAAAGTCCCTCTTTCCTCCTCATTTGTCCCTCATTTTGGTCTGATCTATAAAGTTGGATATAAAATGCACTTTTTATCTATCAAAAAGTGTTTCCCAGTGCTAAACCTTTCATCCAATTTCTAAATTGTTGCATTTGTACATTTAAAAAGCCAATATAAATGAATAGTGGTCGTAAAAAAAGCACTTGTGGGTTTAACAATTTTTTTTTTGTAGAATACTCCTTTAAGGGGGCGTGGCAGGGGGTGTGTCCTATGCCAACTTTCTCTTGCTAATAGGTGCCCCTTGTTCCCGTCTCAAAAAGTTGGGAGGTGTGCCCTGTATGTATATGGGGAGAATGCAGGGCTGGCAGTCGGTTCTCCATGTTGTGTTCATGAAGTTTAAGTGAAACTCCACCAAAATAGCTAATCAGATATTGGGTACTTACAGGTGAGGCAGAGGGGTAGAAGGGTCATGGTGGGTCCTCGGCACCCCATAGTCCTCCGTAGCCGGTCCTGACCACTCTGTCCCTTGTCCATCGTACACACACAGGCATCGGGCGGGCAGGACGGTCTCAGCGCTCAGCTCTTATCTTGCCCACACACTGGCAGTCTTCACATAGATAAGGTTTGAGTTGTCATAACCGCAAACGACCTTCAATGACAACTCACAGCGCGCTTTTCTCCATCAGTATCACACAGACCCATCTACCACCAAATATGATTCTACGTATGTCAGCCAGTTCTTATATAATGTTATTTGGAACAAACACGGGCCTCACACCAACCAAAAAATACTGTTTTATGGATTACATAATAGTAAAATACTATCTTCTCCTCAAATAACCATCAAAATATACAACAAATATAAACAAAATATGCAACAAATATAAAAAAATACAACAAATATGGCAAATATAAAAAAAATACAACAAATATAGCAAATATAAAAAAAATACAACAAATATAGCAAATAAAAGTAAAAGATGCAACAAATATCAACAAAATAGACAGTAAATATAAAAAAATACAACAAATATGGCAAATATAAAAAAATATACAACTAATATCAACAAAATATACAGTAAATAAAAACAAATATGCAACAAATATAGCAAATAAAAGTAAAAAAATACAACAAATATCAACAACATATACAGTAAATAAAAACAAAATATACAACAAAATATGCAGCAAATATAAACAAAATATGCAACAAATATAGCAAATAAAACTAAAAAATGCAACAAATATCAACAAAATAGACAGTAAATATAAAAAAAATACAACAAATATCAACAACATATACAGTACATAAAAACAAAATATAAACCTCGGGAGTGTTTTTCTTTTAGGCCTCATACACACGGATGTTTCTAAAAAAATAAACAAAACGTCGGGCCCGACGTCAAGGAAAAAAAGTCGGCGTCTTTCGGCGTTATGCATTGGCGTTTTTGAGCGTTAGTGAGCGTCGGCGTCAATAGGCGCTTTTTTTAAAAAAAATCATCCCTCTGCTATTTTTCAACCTAAAAACGTCAGCGTCAAAAAACGCCAGAAAACGCCGGTATAATAATAGGTGGCATATGGTGGCATATGTTGGCGTTTCTTGGCATATTGTGGCGTCGGCGTCAAAAAACGTCAAAACGTTACAGCCTCAGAACGCGATGGCCATGGGTTCTACTTTCTGCTCACTAACGCCGACGCCACCTACAGCTCAGAAACGCCGACATTTTTATGGGGCCATTGACTAACATGGAGAGCTGCAAAAAACGCCAGAAAACGCCGGCGTCAAAAAACGTCCGTGTGTATGAGGCCTTAGTCCTGTTTATTGATACAAAAAAGAAAAAAAATGAAAGCCCCTGACAATAGGACATTAGAGCTGAACTCTGAGCACAAATATGTTCATTTAAATATATTCCTCAATCCACTTTGTGTGCACCCAACGCCTCTGCAAACCCAGATTTTACCTTGTAAATGTAGCAGTGACATCATCACTATGCTGTGCAGAGAGCAGTGGGCTCCACCCACTATAGAAACGTACAGGAAGGGGCGGAGTTGTGACCAGTCACCCTGTACAAAGAGAGAGAGCAGAATTGTGGGAGGGCCAAGTAGGCTCCACCCACTACAGAAACCTACAGGAGGGGGCGGAGACAAGACCAGTTACACTGCACAAGGAGAGAGAGCAGCAGTGGGCGGTCTTTATTACAGGAAGTTCCTGCTCAGATCTGGAAGAAATACACTAAGCACACCAGGATTCCAGAAGAATACACATGATGAATGGATGTAGACAATATTTGCTTATCCTCAGAGTTCAGCTGTAAAAGAATACCTGTGATGTGCCCATCTGCTGCAACCAGAGCACCAGGCTCATAGTAAATATATACATTCCCATCAGCACTCAAAAACTCTTTTCAACCTAGCTCTTTACATGCCCATGGTGAATATTCTATATATATTATTTATGTCTCTGGCGGGAACCATGAACATGTCAATTTATATCAAGCCCATTTCCCATTATAACCCTCAAAAAGGGTCTAGCAAAGGGGTAAAATGATGAAGGTCTGAAGGCAGGTGCAGGTATTCTTTCCTCCAGTAGGTGGCATTGTGCAACACTGCAAGGGAAGAGGCGCCTGTTAAATTGGTATTAAAGCCAAACGCAAATATTTTATTATATTGCAGCTTACAATTCTTAGATGTAATGGCTGCATTTGTTTTCTTTTTAATTTATATATTAATCAATCCGCGCTATGGATTTTATAAACGCAAACCGAAATTATGGTTAAATTGTCCGCGGAGAAGGGAACGTCACAACGTGTTACGGTGGATGACCTCCTTTCTTATGGACGTGGACGGAAGTCTGGAAGTAGTAAAATGGGGAAACGATCTGGGAAAAACTCCCAATATTACCCTTTACCCGAACTATATTTAACTGTACAAGTACCAAGGGCGGTCTCTGTATTTATTATATATATCTTATAAGTGGTACCCGTACATTTCTCGATCCAACTTTTCTCAAAAACTCACGACTACCCTTACATATATAAATGATACTCGGACC
>BLSH010429888.1:558065-594733 GCA_018402905.1 Glandirana rugosa
CCTAGTTGTCGCCTACCCGCGGGGACCACCATCACCGCGGGATCCGCCGGCGGATGAGGCGGATCACCATCTCGGCCGGGACAAACTCTGTTTGCTCTCTCGTTAATGTATGGACCCCCAGCTTTGCAGTCTGGGGATCAATAGTGCTTGATCCTGGTGTTTGGCTGTGTACAGATTGTAATTTCCAGCGGCACAAAACCCCCTCCAAAATCCGATTGCAGACCAGGCTCCCATTGGTTAAGGATGTATATAAAGGAAAGAGATAGCCTCCATAGTGAAGTAACGTCAATTATTTTTATTTGCGCAATTACTCACTAGAAGGATTGTTGCTCTCTCGTTTGTCTCAAACAGGGCCGGCTCTACCACTAGGCGGAGTAGGCGGCCGCCTAGGGCGCCACTACCACCAGGGGCGCCCATCCGCTGTTGATCCGTCACTGCTCTGCATCAATCACTCATGTCACTGGAGAGCCGTGGCTGGCAGCACCCCAGGGCGGTAAAATGGGTAGAGAGGCTCTGCAAAAAATCTCTGCCACCTCCATCGTATAAATTGACAGGGCAAAGGGGCTGGAGTCAGGGGCAGAGCCAAAGAGGGGGCGGCAAAATGAGGTTTCGCCTAGGGTGTCAAAAATCCTTGCACCAGCCCTGGTCTCAAATATAGCTGTGTGCGGCGTTAGGTTGGCTGGGGGTCCATACATTCTGGTGAGTGGGGTCACCTAAGGGGACTGGCACTGAGCAGCACGGAGCACTTGTATTATCTGTTTGCACTTTTTGAGCACGGAGCACCTTTTGGATGGACAATTTATGATCAATCACATTATTTATTAATCACCATTTCCTTTGGGATTATATATGAACTTTTTCGTTGATGGTGATGGTTTAAAATATGTTTTGAACTACTAATTTTGTGTATGAGCACTTATAATTTCACTTAGTATATATACATTTTTGATTTACACATTTATTAGGGTGGCGCAGCCAATTTGTTTTGTGTTTTCTTTTTAAGCCTCAGTTCACACTATGGGGCTGATTTGCTAAAGCTTGAAAATGCTAAATTTGGTGCAGCTCCACACAGAAACCAATCAGCTTCAAGGTTTTATTGTCAAAGCTTGGATTGAACAAGCGGGGGTTAGAAGCTGATTGGCCGGCATGCACAGCTGCACCAGTTTTTGCACTCTCCAGCTTTAGTAAATCAACCCAATGAAAGACGTGAATTGTACAGGAATCATACCACAATCCTGTGCACTTCACATGCGATTCAGTGCGGTGGGATTTGAGCCAATTCATTTTGAATAGGCTCAAATCGCACCAAAAACGCGCAGGCACCTTTTTTGGAGCAGCACTGGCATTGTCATTTTGTACCATGCGATCCGGTGCAAGCAAATGCACCGCATTTGCGACCTACGTTCGAGGTGCTGATAACTTTTTATTGGACACAAGAGCAGTGTGATTTCAATGCGGTGTGGGAAACCTGTGTGGAACATGGTGTTTCCTGAACCGCATCAGTGTGAACCAAGGCTCAGGCTTTCTTTCTTCTATTTGCATCTGGTGATCCAGCCAGCGAGTCTGTCGTTTTTGAAAAGCAGCTCTCCAGCAGAATCAGTTACAGGGATGGGGCATACCATCTACCACTTGGGCCCAATCTGACCCTCCAGGCCATTTCATAAGGCCCATGCACATTTCCTTCAGTTGCAACGCCCCTCCCCCTTGTACCCACCTCCATTTTGTTTCAGCAGTTGCAGCAGAAAGGACAGGACCAGGGGTGGACTGACAACTCATGGGGCCCCCGGGCAACATGAGATCATGGGGCCCCCTGTGTATCCTGCCCACACTCGAGCCACTCCCACACAAATTCCCACCCCCTCAGCTTGCACTGCATGGACGCCTCAATTCTGGGTCGAACCTGAGATAAGCAGTGCACAGGGGGCAGCAGAGCAGAGCATGGGGGGGTCAAGAAAGCGCAGCACACAGGGGGCAGGTATGGCAAAGTATAGGAGTCAGCAGGTCAGAGCACAGGGGGTCAGGAGGGCACAATATGTGTGTGTGTGGAGGGCAGGAGGGTACACTACATGGGGCACATTACAGGTTAGGGGGCACAGTAGGACACATTACATGGGGGGGGGCAGCAGGGAACATTATAGGGCACATTACATGGGGGGAGGCAGAGGGGCACATTATGGGGCTTGGCAGGGCACATTACAGGGGCTAGCAGGGTACATTATGGGGCACAGCAGAGAACATTACACAGGGGCCACGAGGGCCAATCTACCTGTCAGCTAGCTGTGATTGATAGGTAGATCAAAGTGGAAGCTGTCATGGGGCCCCCTACTGGCCAAGGGCCCTCGGGCAGTGCCCGAAGTGCCCTATGGTCAGTCCACCCCTGGACAGAACCCTTCTTGCAGAGCCTGTCATAGTGTGAGCGGTCAAGGATCAAGAGAATAAGAAAGGCATCCTAGTGTCATAAAAAATGAATGTGTTCCGTATATAGGCCCCCAATGCTCCCCCTAGTGGTTATTTAGGTTAACACCTTATATAAAGGTGGCTAGGATGTTATATTCAACAGGTGTAACAGACATCCTACTTGTGCTGCCATTAGGTCAAGTGACATTCACCATCCACTTCCCATCAGATCAGTTAAATATGCAGAGAATTACGGTATGAATTACAATGTGTGGATTGGCTTAAAGGTGTTATAGGGGAATAAATATTTCTGTACAGCGTGGGATGGCATCATCCTGAATATCAATGCAGGCCCATCAAAGGGCAACCGTCTCATCAATGAGGAATGCCATTTTTTATTCTTTGCTTGTTTAAGGAGTAACTCCACTTTTGTTGAGAAAAAACATTCCCCTCTGGGTGATCGATGTACATTGCAGGGGTGTTAACAAATGTTGTTGCAGATTCCTACCTTTTGTTATCCTGAAGAAATAGCTATGGGTTTGTCTGTGCCCATGTGCAAAGTGAATCTGTACAGGAGTGGTTTTATAATTATTAATCAGCTGCTGCACCTGCAGGGCTTTAATGAGGAAAGTGTCAGCATCTGCATCCCTTTTAGATGTGATTTCCTATTGCGAGTATCTCACCAGAAATGACATTTTTGTTGCAGGGGATGCCTGAAATCTGACTTGCATCTTAGTGCAGACTTCTGGGAGAATCAGTGAGCCAATCACACAAGCAGGAAATGATGTTTCTGGGGGCGTTCTGTATACATTCTGTGTGTAGAACACTTCCAGGTGGCCATATTGCATCTTACAGAAAATTACAGAGCTGCAGACTGAAAAGGAAAGGTACATTTTAATAACTTTCCTTTACAATATGACTTGTGTCACAATTGTATATACTATATTTATATGTTTTTTTTTTATTTGCTAATTTTTTTTTTTTCCCCCACGAAAGTGGAATTACCCTTTAGGCTGGGTTCACAATAGTCTGATTCTCGGGCCGACATTAGGAGCACAAGTCGCATTACGTCACAAAAACAATGATTCCCTATGAGAGTCGTCTTAACTGCTCCGACTTGTGTTTTTCAAAGTCGGACCAACTGTGAAAAAGGTTCCTGTACTACTTTGATCCTACTTTAGCCCATTGAAAGGCATTGAAGTCGGATCAAAGTCGGATCATTGTCTTCACCGATCCGACTTTGGCATGCGACTTGTGCTCTGGGGATCTTGAAGGAAAACTCCACGCCAAATTAAAAAAAACAAAACGGCATGGGGTCCCTCTCCAGGAGTATATCAGGCCTTTTAGTCTGGTATGGATTTTAAGGCCTCATACACATGGACGTTTTTTGACGCCGGCGTTTTCTGGCATTTTTTGCAGCTCTCCATGTTAGTCAATGGCCCCATAAAAACATCGGCGTTTTTGAGCTGTAGATGGCGTCGGCGTTAGTGAGCTGAAAGTAGAACCCACGGCCATCGCGTTCTGAGGCTGTAAAGTTTTGACGTTTTTTGACGCCGACGCCACAAAACGCCAACAAACGCCACCTAATATTGTACCGGCGTTTTCCGGTGTTTTTTGACGCTGACGTTTTTAGGTTGAAAAATAGCAGAGGGATGATTTTTTTTAAAAAACGCCTATTGACGCCGACGCTCACTAACGCTCAAAAACGCCAATGCATAACGCTGAAAAACGTCTACTTTTTTTCCTTGACATCGGACCCGACGTTTTGTTTATTTTTTTAGATACGCCCGTGTGTATGAGGCCTAAGGGGAAGATAGAAGACAAAAGAGCAGAAGAGAGAAGAGCCGGAGAGGGGAGAAGACACCGGAGCTGATTTAGTAAAAGATTTTAAAAACCTGTGTAGTGTGGTTTTTATTTTACACTTTTTTTTCAGGTGAATGGGTAGGGGTACAATGTACCCCATACTTATTCACATAGGGGGCTTCCAGATTCCGATAAGTCCCCGCCTGCAGACCCCCACAACCACCGGCCAGGGTTGTCGGGAAGAGGCCCTTGTCCTCATCAACATGGGGACAAGGTGCTTTGGGGGAGGAGCGCAGAGGCCCCCCCTGCCCCAAAGCACCCATACTCCCCATGTTGAGGGCATGCGGCCTGGTATGGTCCAGGAGGGGGAGGGGCTTGCTCGTCCCCACCCCCTTTACTGGCCTGCTGGGCTACGTGCTCGGATAAGGGTCTGGTATGGATTTTCGGGGAACCCCACGCCATTTTTTTTATTTGGCGCGGGGTACCCCTTAAAATCCATACCAGACCAAAGGGCCTTGTATGCTCCTGGAGGGGGACCCCATGCGTTTTTTTTTTCTTTTCTTTTTTCTTTTTTTTTTTTTGTTTTTTAATTTGGCATGGAGTTCCACTTCAAGATCCCCAGAGCACAAAGTGCCTGGTATTGTTGGGATCAAAGTCGGATCCCTTTTCACAGATAAATCGGTCTGACTTTGACCCGATGTAGGAATGTAAATCGCACAGCAAAGTAGGATCAAATTTGGACCATGTAAATGCCGGATAGCTTGAACCCAGTCTTAACTGATCTGATGGGAAGTAGATGGTGAAAGTCACTGATCACATTATTGAACTAATTGCAGCACCAGAGAGATGTCTGTTACACCTGTTGGAAATAACATCCTAACCACCTTTATATAAGGTGTTACCCTGCCTGACCACTAGAGGGAGCATTGAGGATTTGTATGCGACAATCTATTGGTAGGACAAACTTTTTTTTCTTTAGTAATGCAGTTTTTTAGCTGCTGTATTTTATCCATGACCTTCTCACAATGTGCATTAGCAGCTGCAACAAGTCCTCCTCATTTCCTGGCTGAAAGATGTCCAATGTCTAGCCCTTTCCTCCCCATCCTGACTGTCCTAGCCACCTTTTTCATTCATTGGATTTCAGTTCTCTCAATCATAGAGGCTCAGCATCTCATGTGGGTGTTACCTATGTAAATGCAGCCTGCTTAGGAACGCCCACTCCTCCAGACTGACATCCACCCATTAAGGCATTTTGATATTTGCATAACTCCTCCCAAGGGCCAACCCACTGTCGGGGTGCTCATTGTACCTTGCACTGAAGATGTGCATTGGGGTGCTCATGGTACCTTGCACTGAAGATGTGTGTTGGGGTGCTCTTGGTCCTTGCACTGAAGATGTGTATTGGGGTGCTCTTGGTACCTTGCACTGAAGATGTGTATTGGGGTGCTCTTGGTACCTTGCACTGAAGATGTGTGTTGGGGTGCTCTTGGTCCTTGCACTGAAGATGTGTATTGGGGTGCTCTTGGTACCTTGCACTGAAGATGTGTATTGGGGTGCTCTTGGTACCTTGCACTGAAGATGTGTATCGGGGTGCTCATGGTACCTTGCACTGAAGATGTGTATCGGGGTGCTCATGGTACCTTGCACTGTAGATGTGTATCGGGGTGCTCTTGGTACCTTGCACTGAAGATGTGTGTTGGGGTGCTCTTGGTCCTTGCACTGAAGATGTGTATTGGGGTGCTCTTGGTACCTTGCACTGACGATGTGTATTGGGGTGCTCTTGGTACCTTGCACTGAAGATGTGTGTTGGGGTGCTCTTGGTCCTTGCACTGAAGATGTGTATTGGGGTGCTCTTGGTACCTTGCACTGAAGATGTGTATTGGGGTGCTCTTGGTACCTTGCACTGAAGATGTGTGTTGGGGTGCTCTTGGTCCTTGCACTGAAGATGTGTATTGGGGTGCTCTTGGTACCTTGCACTGAAGATGTGTATTGGGGTGCTCTTGGTATCTTGCACTGAAGATGTGTATTGGGGTGCTCTTGGTACCTGCTCTGTAGATGTGCATTGGGGTGCTCTTTGTGCATTGCACTGTAGATGTGCATTGGAGTGCTCATGGTGCCTTGCACTGTAGATGTGTAGTGGGGTGTTGGGGTGCTCTTGGTGACTTGCATTGTAGATGTGTATTGGGGTGTTCATGGTGCCTTGCACTGTAGATGTATGTTGGGGTGCTCTTGATGCCCTACACTGTAGATATGTATTGGGGTGTTGGGTTGCTCTTGGTGCCTTGCACTGTAGATGTGTTTAGGGTGTTCATGGTGCCTTGCACTGTAGATGTGTGTTAGGGTGCTCTTGGTCCTTGCACTGAAAATCTGTATTGGGATGCTCTTGGTCCTTGCACTGTAGATGTGTATTGGGGTGCCCATTGTGCCTTGCACTGTAGATGTGTACTGGGGTGCTCATGGTATCTTACACTGAAGATGTGTATTGGGGTGCTCTTGGTTCCTTGCATTGTAGATGTGTATTGGGGTGCTCTTGGTTCCTTGCATTGTAGATGTATATTGGGGTGTTTATGGAGCCTTGAACTGTAGATGTGTATTGGGGTGCTCTTGGTATTTGCGCTGTGGATGTGCATTGGGGACTCTGTGAATGAAGGGAGAAATGCAGAAAAATGACAGGATCTCTCCTTGCCCATTCACACAACACCTTGGATCATATGAAAATAATACAAGATACCTTGTAAATGGATGAGGAGAAGAAGATGGATGAGAGGATCTCCCTCCATCCAGTCACAGAATAGCTTGCATCATGTGCGAAAAAACCCCAGATGCTTTATAAAAGGATGAAGAGGATCAAATGAATAACAGGATGTTTTGTAAATAGAGGAAGAGGGGTGGGCAAATGACAGGATATCCTTTGTCCAGTCACAGAACGCCTTGCATTATGTGAAAATATTACAAGATACTTTGTGAATAGAGAAGGAGGGACAAATGATTGCCAGGATCTTCTCTCATCCATTCACAAAACGCCTTGCATTATGCGAAAAAAATACAGGATATTTTGTAAATTGATGGAGAGGGGTGGGCAAATGACAGAATCTTCCCTTTTTCCATTCACAGAATGCTTTGCATTATGTGAAAAGAATAGGAAAAGGTTTATGAAGGGGGAGGAGTTGAAAAATGGGATCCCTGGACTGTTGCAGCTGCTGCTTTTAACTCACAATGCCAGAAGTTCAACACTGTAACGTGAATCCAGCTTCAATGAAGAGGTGCAAGTGGGGAATTTACAGTAAAAAAATAGTATTTTGTACTCATGAAAATAAAGAAATGTACCATTGCATATAAGTCTCATTGTGAGCTGAATCTGTC
The DNA here is from genome assembly GCA_018402905.1 of Glandirana rugosa. Lineage (NCBI taxonomy): Eukaryota > Metazoa > Chordata > Amphibia > Anura > Ranidae > Glandirana > Glandirana rugosa. Next base: position 565,629 of record BLSH010429888.1, read on the forward strand.
CTCATAGCATTTCCAGTAAGACCCTGCAGGAGAGGACTAACACCGGTGGGTGGGGGCGGTGCAGGACTGGAAGCCCCTTATTTTCTACTACAGTCTCCTGGAACATGCTGACAGTAGCAGAGACCAGAGTGATGACATCATCAGTAAGCATACTTACCAAACTTGGACCCACCCTGCCTAAGGCCCGCCCAGTGGCCGGTGCCTTGGTCCTGCCCAGACTTCACCCACTTACCAGAGCATTCCCACTCAAACTCCACCTCTAATGATGCAGGAAACTGCCACTCCCAGCCACCAATCACCATAATGAATGTCTTATTGAGTTACTGTGGCTGCGCTGCAACTCCAACACCGGTGAATACTGGGATCCTCACTGAGACTGAGGAGTTAGCCTATATGAGTATGGTGAGACTGAGACAGAGGACATTTAGCCTATAGTACTATGCTGAGACTGAGGACAGTTAGCCTATATGAGCATGCTGAGACTGAGGAAAGTTAGCGTATATTCGTTTGCTGAGACTGAGGAAAGTTAGCGTATATTCGTTTGCTGAGACTGAGGACAGTTAGCCAATAAGAGTATGCTAAGACTGAGGACAGTTAGCCTATATGAATATGCTGAGACTGAGGACAGTTAGCCTATATGAGTATGCTGAGACTGAGGACAGTTAGCCAATAAGAGTATGCTACGACTGAGGAGAGTTAGCCTATATGAATATGCTGAGACTGAGGATAGTTAGCCTATATGAATATGCTGAGACTGAGGACAGTTAGCCTATAAGAGTATGCTGAGACTGAGGACAGTCCGCCTATAAGAGTATGCTGAGACTGAGGACAGTCCGCCTATAAGAGTATGCTGAGACTGAGGACAGTCCGCCTATAAGAGTACGATGAGACTGAGGAAAGTTAGCCTATAAGAGTATGCTGAGACTGAGGACAGTTAGCCACTGATCGCCGGAGATAGAGCTACATGCTGTCAGCCTGAAGTGACCAGTAAATTCATCACCTATCCAGTCTCCCATGTCCACCACGGGGACGTTTTGATGGTATTACTGTCTGGCCCTCTGTGCAGGCCCTCATTTAGGCCATTAAGCAGAGGCGTAACTAGAACCTTCAGGGCCCCGGTGCAAGAAATTATGAAGGGCCCCCTGACCCCTGGCCAGGGCCCCTTCCTCTTCCCACTGATCCTGGGGCCCTTTATTACGGTGCAGCAGTGGGGCCCTTTCACAAGTTCTGCAGCAGGCCCCAGGGGGGCCAGGGAAGCACACAGGGACCCTGGGAACAGCAGAAGACAAGTAAACTGGATAGAGGAAAATGGAGGAGATTGGGTCCTCTAAATGCCACCCCCGCCATTTCTCCTTTTCAGGTGTACAAGGGAGGCACACGGGCCCCCTGGACCACGGGGCCCGGTTGCAATTGCAACCCCTGCAACCCCTATCGTTACGCCCCTGCCATTAAGGGCTTCTAACTATATGATGGTATTGATTGGATTGGAGAAGCAAGTCCACTGGTATTGATACTACGGAGACTATATACCTGGATCATCCAGTTGAAAGCACAGATTGGTCCCTGTGGTGAAACCACACAAGCTCGATTGATCCCCTGGTCATACGATCGAGAGGATCCAACATCTTTGGTAAGAGTCCATCTTGTTTTGTGATTGAATCAAGATACGCCTATTGTTGGATTTGGATCTACTTGATTTTATATATCGAATCTGGAGAACTTTATTTATTTTTATTTTTGTACACATACTCTCAAGTCTTTATGGACTATATTGGACTACACTTTATTCTTACTCAACATATTTGATTTCTTTGGTTATAATTTATATCTTATGAGACCCTTCACAGGTTTCACAAATGTTATATATTTTTCACTAATATTTAGCGCAACACCTATTGTTTGTTTTTGTATTATTAGCATTATATTGTCTAATGCGGTGTGTGCAGCTTGGTTTCCCTTTTGCGCATTCATTTCTTTATTTTTAGCCTATATGAGTATGCTGAGGCTGAGGACAGTTAGCCTATAAGAGTATGCTGAGGCTGAGGACAGTTAGCCTATAAGAGTATGCTGAGGCTGAGGACAGTTAGCCTATAAGAGTATGCTGAGGCTGAGGATAGTTAGCCTATAAGAGTATCCTGAGGCTGAGGACAGTTAGCCTATAAGAGTATGCTGAGGCTGAGGACAGTTAGCCTATATGAGTATGCTGAGACTGAGGACAGTTAACCTATACAAATATGTTGAGAATGAGGACAGTTAGCCTATATGAGTATGCTGAGACTGAGGATAGTTAGCCTATATGAGTATGCTGAGGCTGAGGACAGTTAGCCTATACGAATATGCTGAGACTGAGGACAGTTAGCATCTAGGAGTATGCTGCTGCTGCTCCTTCATTGTCCAACCAGCAGAGAGCAGACTGGTGACTGAACTGCTCTATAAATCCCTCCTTAATGACAAACAAGACATTCACCTTTTCACCCCATAAAATAATTTATTGGTAAGAAATTATAATTCTGCACAGCAAACCCAACAATACAAGCCAAGATTTTACCGCCCACAATGGCGTATCATTTTCTTATTAGGTTAATAAAAAGCTTTCAGTAACGTTATCACACACAATCAATTACAGAATTGGAAAAATGTCTTCCACATCAGATAAAATATACCTTCCAAAATTTTATGAATCACATCATATTTCATATTTATTGTGATGATCACGACATGTCCATAAAGCATCGTATTCATCCAGAAACATTGGCAACAATACTGAGTGCTTGTTCTCACTATTACCCTTGAACACTGGCAGCCAGAGGGTGGTAAAAACAAGCAGTTGATCTACCGCTGGAGATATTCGGAGGATTCAGATGTATTTGAGTTTCCAAATCACGATAGTAACAAATTTCTACGTATCCAAAATAAATTTCAACTAAACCAAGAATACAATACAATAAAGTAAAATGGAATAGGAAAGGAAAAAAATTGAATAGAATAAAATAGAACAAATCTAGCCATCTTCCAAGATTCAAAATTCTAATTTCAAATTTTCGAATCGATTTGAAAATAACAAATTCGAATATACAAAATTAAATCATTCTAACATTGGAATATGATGAAATAAAATGATTAACTTAACCACTTGCCGACCGCCGATCGGCATCTGACGGCGACAAAGTGGCTCTGTAAGGCAAAACGCCGTCATACGACGGCGGCTGCCAGATCGCGCACAGTGAGCGGAGGCGCGCCCGCACGCTCACTGTGTCCGGGGAGGGCCAGGGAGCGGGTGCGGCGGACTTGATCTCCGCCGGCCACCCGCGATGCCCCCCCCCCGGAGTGAAAGAACGGAGGTCCGTGTATGTAAACACGGACCTCCGTTCTGTGAGAGGGGGAAGGGCTGTGATCACAGCCCTTCTCCTGTTAGGGCAGTCCCCCCACAGTTAGAACACGCCCAGGGAACACAGTTAACCCTTAAAGCGCCCCCTGCAGTTTAACCCCTTCACTGCCAATGGCATTTACACAGTAATCAGTGCATTTTTATAGCACTGATCGCTGTATAAATGCCAATGGTCCCAAAAAAGTGTCAAAATGTCCGACATGTCTGCTGAAATATCGCAGTACCGCTAAAAATCGGAGATCGCCGCCATTACTAGTAAAAAAAATAAAAACCCCAAAAATGAATTCTCATCATCCGTAAAAGCGACCACTTTTGCGCAAACCAATCAATAAATGTCGATTGCGATTTTTTTTATCACAAATATGAGGAAGAATATAAATCGGCCAAAACCGATGAAAAAAAATGTTGTTTTATATTTTTTTTTTGGATTTGTATTTTAGCAAAAAGTAAGAAATTTGGGTTTTTTTGCAAAATTGTCGCTCTTCTTTTGTTTATAGCGGCGATCAGAAATGACGCAGCGGTGATCAAATACCACCAAAAGAAAGCTCTATTTGTGGGAAAAAAGGGACACAAATTTAGTTTGGGTACAACGTCGCACGACCGCGCAATTGTCAGTTAAAGCGATGCAGCGCCGAATTGCAAAAAGGGCTCCGGTCCTAAAGTGTGAAATCCTTCCGGTGCTGAAGTGGTTAACCAATGCCTACAAAAACAAAACCAATGTTTCCGTCATGCTCATCTCTAGCGATGACTATTTGCTCTATGGAAGAAATGTTTGTCTAAGAAGTCATTAGGCTGTCTTCTGTCTGCACAAGACACCTGATATGTGGATGGGAGTGCGCTCCATTGTATAATATTTAACCACTTGCTTACTGGGTACTTAAACCCCCCTCCTGCCGAGACCAATTTTCAGTTTTCAGTGCTGTTACTCTTTGAATGACAATTGCGCGGTCGTACGACGTTGTACCCAAACAAAATTGATGTCCCTTTTTTCCCACAAATAGAGCTTTCTTTTGGTTTGATCACCTCTGCGTTTTTTATTGTTTACATCGGCGGTTCCCCGTTCTGGCTCTCTGTAAAGGGATTGTGGGTCATCGAGTCTGCCCGACCCGCAGGCACGCCCACGCTCACGGCTGCCAGAGCGAGCCTGGGGGCGCGCAAAGGGGAGGGCGTCTATTGATGGCCTCCCAGCAGAGTAGATACGTGCTGTAGCCGTCAATCGGCTATAGCGCGGATCTGAAGAGGATAGGGTGAGATTACACAGAGAAGATTCCACCTCACTTCCTGTCCCGGTGACAACGATTATACTAGATAGGACGTAGAGGAAGGTCTCTAACAGCAACACAAACCAAAATCCAATTGTTCTTTAATAGAGTAGGGGAAGGCTTGAACCTGGATCAGAAGTAACCCATCAGGGGTTATAACCTCGTCCTTTTCTATCCAAAACCAAATTAATAAAACATTTTGGGTGGACACTCACTTTAAACCTTCTTATGCCTCTATGTGCGATTTAATTTTTTATTACAAATTTTACAAAAAAATGATGGCCTGGTTCACACCTATGCAGTGTGCTTATGATCCATTTCTGCAGAGCTTTTTTTGCGTTTTTGACAAATTTTGCATTTCTTATGCTTTTATTTAGTCCAATTTGTTGTTGGGCAGTTTAAAAAATGCAAAAAAATCACTGCATGCTTTTCTGCAGCATCTCCATTGAAATCTATTGAACCAAAAAGCGTTTTGTACTTTAAAAAAGTCTCCGACCCTTTCCAAGAACGCAGCGGCGGACAAAAGCATAGATGTGAATGTGTCCCATAGGAAGCCATGTTAAATGGATTGTGGTTTCTGGAAAAAGCAGCAAAAAATGCATAGGTGTGAACCAGGCATGAAAGAGAATTAAATATAGCATGGACCTTGGAGTTTCAGCAAGGCCAGCAATGGTGGGAAATGTTGGAGGGATCAAAACTGCAACAAGAGAAAACAAAGCTTTGTTGTAAGTTTGCCAGCAGAGATAACACGCTTATCACAAAGAAAATGCAAAACAATTCATGGTGAGCTTTTTATTTTGGGCACTTCTGCTTCAGCTCATCCAACTTGGCATCGACCTTCTCAGACCACTTAATGATGGTGTCCAACTTTTTGACAAGGATGGATTCACAAGAGCTCAACTGGTCATCCCCATCCTCCTTTGGCTTGGAGGCATCTGCAGATACAAGAGATCGAAAGGATAGGTCAGACACACTATATTTACCAAAAGTATTGGGACACCTCCCTACACACACATGAACTTTAATGGCATCCCAGTCTTAGTCATTAGGGTTCAATGTTGAGTTGGCCCACCCTTTGTAGCTATAACAGCTTCAACTCTTCTGGGAAGGCTGTCCACAAGGTTTAGGAGTGTCTATGGGAATGTTTGACCATTCTTCCAGAAGAGCATTTGTGAGGTCAGGCAGTGATGTTGGATGAGAAGGCCTGGCTCGCAGTCTCCACTCTAATTCATCCCAAGGGTGTTCTATCAGGTTGAGGTCAGGATTCCATGTCTTAATGGACCTTGCTTTGTTCCCACAAAGTTGGGAGCATGAAATTGTCCAAAATGTCTTGGTATGCTGATACCTTAAGAGTTCCCATTCGCTTGAACTAAGGGGCCAAGCCCAACCCCTGGACCAGTGCACAAAGCAAGGTCAATAAAGACATGGATGAGTACATTTGGGGGGGAGGAAATTGACTGGCCTGCACAGAGTCCTGACCTCAACCCAATAGAACACCTTTGGGATGAATTAGAGCAGAGACTGTGATACAGGTCTTCTCATCCAACAAAAAGTTGATTGCCAATGTTTTGCTATCATATAAGAGCTGTGTTTTTTTGTTACAAAGATGGACACAGTGATCCTCTATGCTGACTCATCAGTCAAGGTGTAATCCAGGTAATCATGGGCAAAATACTATAACAAAAATAGGTGAGTAAGACCCCACCTAAAAGTAATTACCATGGACTAAGCAGCTTAAGCCTCGTACACACGGTACAACGGTTGTACAACCAAACGTCCAACTTTGGACCAAGTTGGATGTTGGCTGTTGTGTCTTGCGTACTGACATGCACTAAGCCATTGTACAACCAAGCCTAACGTAGTGACGTGTTACGAGCGTATAACGAGGAAGTTCGGGTGAATGTGATTTGTGAATTAGGAACGTAGGTTTCCCAGAACGGACACTTCTGGGTGTTCCTGACTTCTGAGCATGCGTGTTTTGCACATACAACTTTGTTGGACCAACTTCTCTGTACACACGGTACAACGGTCGTACAACCGCTTGTTGTACAACCAAAGTTTTCTAGTCTGCTCATCCAACTTCTGTTGTACAACCGTTGTATGACGGCTGTTCAACTCGCGCGTACTAACGGTCAGATGATCGTACAACAAGCTGGTTGTACAACGATTGTTGTACAACCATTGTACTGTGTGTACGGGGCTTTAATGATGGGATCTTTAATAGGGATGGGTTCGGGTTTGTTCGGAACCAAACGTGCCCGAGCCCTCCAGGAAGTGAACCCTGTACTGCTCTAATCACAGGCAGATAGACATTCCATGATCGCTGCATCGGGGAAATGTTTCACTGCCTGTGATTAGCGGAGTGCAGGGTTCACTTCCTGGTGGGCTCGGGCACGTTTGGTTCTGAACAGACCCAAGCCAATCCTTAATCTTTAATACAAAATTCATGATGGTACAAAAAACTGGATTTAAAAATTCCACCACCAACCCCTAAGCAAGAGAATTTAAAAACAGACAATGTTGTCTACAGTAATGCAGCTGCTACAGTCATACCGCTCATTCATACAGCATTCACACATTAAGCCTGTTGACTGATGTAATGACCTAAAGGTGCTGTTAGAGAACCACTAAATTGGGATCTTCAGGGTTCAAATAAGCTTCCCGGTAAAAGGCAATAATATGTTGGCCAAGTCACATATAAGCACAGGTACTTGGGTGTGTATGGCTCCAAGAATCACATAGACAGAATGAAGTCCAGGATACACCGTATAACTATGACAGATGAAAAGCCAAATTAGCTGCTTATTATATCCACAGTCTGGAAATTGCACTGAATGGAATGAGTTTGGTAAGGCAAACACTGGATAGAGAAGTTAGATGACCGCCCATCAAGTGTATAGAACACAGTTCTCGTTGTTGTTGTTGGTAACCACAAAACCAATGGTGTTAGCTATGGCATATAACAATCAAGGATTTTCTTCAGGCAAAAATCATAGAGCCATAATAAAGAGCGAAACAGGTCCACTCACCCAATCTTGATACGATAAGTTCCCACTTGCGTCCCAGTCCAGGATGACCGGCTTACTCACATTGGCAAGATGCAGGTGATCAGTGCGAGGCGGAGGTCAGTGTTGGAAGCTTTACTCAGGATTGGAGTGTTCACCACTTGTCAGGTCTAGGTTTGCCACATCATTCCTTTAATCCAGAACACATATGCATGTAGCCATGTGCTCCCTTAAGAGTGGCTGAAAGTTGTGGTCCACCCGCCTGCTGCCCTCAATCACAGGAAATCCACACATCCAAATTTACTGAACAGGCCGGAACTTTGTTTTTGTTGTTTTATTTAGGGGTTTGAACTTGGATAGGGATTAGGGATGACTGGGGGATGCCCAGTAATTGAACATAGGACATACTATATACACCTCCGGTATATACACTTCTTCTCCAGCACACTACTTGCTGACCGTTATACCTGCCCTTCTGGTCCAAAGGGAAATTTATCAGACTTTCTTCTTCACCCCAGCTAGCACATGGTGAGGCATTCTGCAGCTGCTTGCAAGGCCTCAGATCCACCCTTTGTGGATAAGAGTCGCAGGTTTTCTTCACTGAAACCCTGCAATCTCTTTAGTGTAGCAAAGTACGTTGGTGCTAGCCGGGCATTTGGATGAACTACAACTCCCAGCCCATCCATCCTCCAGACCCATCTGGTCTGTCCTGCGGTCTAATGGCTCTCCTTACCCTTGGTTGGCTCCTACCGGCCTCCACAGACTGCTCTCTCCACTCCCAGATTGTCCCAGTCTTCTCCTCCAACTCCCAGGGGCTGCCACTCACTGACTTATTGGTGGATTTCTTTAAAGAGTCTCCTTCCATGTAGACCTCAGCTGTTCACCTGCTTCTCCTGTGCTGCTCGAGAAGTCGACTCCCACTCCCGGCTGCACCCAAGCCCCAGGCCTCAGGTTCAACCCCCAGAAAGGGGATCCCCTTCCGGGCGAGGCCTGAGTTTCAGCTACATCCTCATCTCTTCCACCCAAACTCTCCTGACACCTGCTGGCAGATAGCTGTATTTAAGGAGGCCTGCCCCCTGCCAATCCAGCCACTGGATTGGTTAGAGCTCCTTGTCACACATCAGGAAGTGACACCTCCTCCTCCATCCCCCTTTCCAGAACTTTCCAAGCTCCAGGGGGAGGGATCTCCAAGGGGTGTTCCTTCCTCCTATCTCCAGCCCCTCCCTGAGCTACTCCCCTAGCCCAGATCAAAACATTCAGGCCTGCACCTACAGTTAGGCTTGACTAGATTTTCCTGTCCTATCAAAAATCTACAATAGTAAAGCACCTATACTATAACTATTTAATACAGATAAGGCACCAAGTGAATTTAATTACCACCTTAATCAGCCGCAGAACCTGTGTAATTAATATGTGTCCTGGATTAAAGGGTTGATGTGGCAACCCTAGTCAGGTCTGTTCTCATGGAGCAATGGCTTGGAGTGCCACTGTGATCAAGGCGCCCATTGAGCATGTGCAAATAGGCAGACTGCATTGGTTGTGACGTCAGGGTGTCACTCACGTGGTGTCATGACTTCTCATCCAACATCAGTGCCTGACCTCACAAATGCTCTTCTGGAAGAATGGTCAAACATTCCCATAGACACTCCTAAACCTTGTGGACAGCCTTCCCAGAAGAGTTGAAGCTGTTATAGCTGCAAAGGGTGGGCCAACTCAATAGAAGATAAAGCAATCAATGATCCCCATTTATCCCCGTTGATGAAGTCACGTGTCACGTGACGTAAAACGTAGGGCGACAGGAGAGGTGTCTTGATTGTAGACCACACGCAGACGAGCTTGGCGCTCATGGATATAGGAACATTTCTGTTTTAAAAAAAGTGAGTGTATTTTATTCTTGGTTTTAAATAAACGTTTTTAATGGTATTGCACCACTAGAGGATTTCTGCTTTTTGTATTTACATCCCGGAGGCCTAATGATTGAAACTTGCCACTGACATCATGTGACCCAGCCTACCAATACAGTGAATGGAATACTAAGCAGTGTAGAGGAGACAGAAGACCCCTAGAGGCGGACCCTGATCCCCAGCACACAAAGAAACCCTTATGTGCCATATATCTAGCACATCTCAGGTGAGAGGCTAGAACACTTAGAGGTGGCACTGAAAAGATCACCTGTTAAAGCGGAGTTCCACCCATGTAACAGTCAGCAGCTACAAAAAGTGTAACTGCTGACTTTTAATAATCGGACACTCACCTGCGATGCGGTCGCCTGAGGGCTTGCTCTTCGCCCCCTCCGCGGCGCCGGCATCATAAGTGTGGGCACCCGGCTTTGGCTTCAAAGCCGGGCGCGCACTGCGCATGCACAAGTCCCACTGCACCTTGTGACTGGCCGACGTATCTTCTGGGACCTGTGACGTGTTCCAGAAGATACGCCGAGAGGGAGGGGGGAAGGTGGACTTCCTTTCCGGAGCCGCGGCTCCAGGGGAGGAAGTGGACCTGGGACCCTGTGAAAACAGGGTCCCTGGTCACCCCCCAAAAAATGACATGCCAATTGTGGCATGTCGGGGGGTCACCTTCCCTTAAAGCGGAAGTTCCACTTTTGGGTGGAACTCCGCTTTAACATCCCACATTAAGGCACAAAATCATCACCTTGGTGAAGGAAATAGAACCACTAGAAGAAAGTCACTTTTTGAACACTATTTGAACTTTATTTATTTTATGAATTCACCGTTTGGACTACACAAATTATCACCTATTTTTTGAATTTTTTAATTTTTTCCTTTTTTCATCACTAAATTGTTTGGGTGTCCAGCCTTGAGACACAAATATTTCAAGCTGTATGATAAGAAATATATTTGCTGTTTGCAGATATTTAATTTTAGATGTATGATACATAAAGGTAGCTTATTAGCTATATGATATATTTCACACAACTGCTGTTTGCACATAAGATATATCACATGGTTTTGATGTATGGTTATTAATTATGCACACATATGCCTGTATGCACAGTATCTGTAATTAAGACACAAGATCAGGACTAAAAACACAAGGGTGTCTTTATATTGTGATACTGACAGCGCATCACTATTTACGCTATACAAATTCTATCAGTGTTGTGGATAAACATGAAGTGTGAGCAGCTGTCGCTGGAGTTTAAGGAAAATATATAAAGGTGTAGACACAGTGGGAGCGCAGGAGTACACACACTTGCACAAACTCAGATACTTGCTTACATGTCAAACATCCATGGTTAATCAGTTCCCGACCGGCTACCGCATATTTAGTGCGGCAATGAGTACCTGTCTTGCGAATCGCCATATATAAGCAGCGATCTGCGCGTGCGCACTTAGCGGGCGGGAGCACGCTGCCGCACTCTGCAGGAGTGTGCTCGTGGCTCGGGTGGACCTGATGTCCGCCGGCGAGCCGCGATGACCTGCCAAAGAAAGAACAGGGAACCGCCGATGTAAACAAGGCGGTTCCCCGCTCTGTCAGGCGGCATGTAAGCCTGTCACTGGGATCAGTTAGATCCCTTATGCCCCTGGCAGCCCAGCCCCCCCACAGTTAGAACACGCCTAGGGAACACAGTTAACCCCTAGATCTCCCCCTGCAGGTTAACCCCTTCACTGCCAATGACATTTACACAGTAATCAGTGGATATTTACATTTCTGATCGCTGTATAAATGTCATTGGTCCCAAAAAAGTATCAAAAATGTCCTACATGTCCGCCGCAATATCAAAGCCCCGATAAAAATCGCAGATCTCCACCCTTACCAGTTTAAAAAAAAAATATGTATGAATGCCAGAAATGAATTGGAAATGGTTTGTAAATGCGGCAACTTGTGTACGCAAACCAATCAATAAAGCCAATTGCGATTTTTTTTCACCACAAATATGAGGAAGAATATAAATCGGCCAAAACCGATGGAAACATTTTTTTTTATTTTTGGATCTGTATTTTAGCAAAAAGTAATAAATATTGTTTTTTTTTTTAGAATATTGTCGCTCTTTTTTTGTTTATAGCGGTGATCAGAAATGAGGCAGAGGTGACCAAATACCACCAAAAGAAAGCTCTATTTGTGGGGGAAAAAGGATGCAAATTGAATTTGGGTACAACGTTGCACGACCGCGCAATTCTCAGTTAAAGTGACGCAGTGCCGAATCGCAAAAAGTGTTCTGGTCCTACAGTGGGAAATCCTTCCGGGGCTGAAGTGGTTAAGCTACTACATGGTCCCTTCTCTCCACTAATCAGTTGAGAGCCACTAAGTAGCGAAAAAGGAGGTTACATTTAGTGGTGATTTATGGGCGATTTAGCTAGAGTATGTATAGACAAAACTTTTTATATAAGTTTCAAATAGAATAAAGAAGGTTGAAGACCACTGTCATTTTATTTTTTGCTCTCATTGCCCTGTTGGGGAGATTTCCCTTTACTTCATGTTCCTGAAATTTAACACTGAGAAAAAATCTGAGGGCAATTGCCCCATTTAAACAGGTGTCACTGGAACAAATACCCCCATTGGAAGACTTATGCTCTCCTCTTGTTCTGGTGACAACTCTAAAATTTTGAATTTCTTCTCATTGCATGTCTCAATTACAATGGTCAACAGGACAGGAATCTACCATGCTGGGGACATAGACAGGAAAAAAAATCTCCTGATATGTTGATAAAAAACAAAAACAGTTTGAAGGGAACCAGATCTGAATTTAGGAGCCATTCTATATCAAAACCAACTACATGTTTACAAGAGCAGAAAACTTTGGGAAAGGTGACCGTGATGGTTTAGTTTTTTTTTTTTTTTTATCCACCGAGATGATAGTGATATCCCCTTGAATATACACTTTACCTTTTATGATGTAGCACAACTTGTAAAAACAATATAGAATAAAAACATATGAAATCCAAAAAGTCCGAACAATTGTTTGTGATTCGTCAAAAGCCCACCGCATTTTTTTTACCAGTGAAATTTATGTAACCACTTATCTTCACACTACATTTCAGCCATGCACAGCACGCAATTCACCTCCCATGAACCGTATATTCTCATATTCAATCTGTTGACACTTGACCAGCATGACTCCGGAAGCGGAAGCTGAACGCTTCTAGCACAATCCGTCAACATCCGGCCAACTTAACACAGGAAGCGGAAGTTGAGCGCCTCTATCTGGAACGCACACTTCCGGTCCGTATGGCAAACGGCGGGAACACGCTCCTGTGGATTGACGCGAGGTACGCCCTGCACCTTTTTTTGTGCTTATAGACTCCCTGGAATTAGGTTAATATACCAGCTCAGCTGGACACTTAGATTGACGTGATGATTAGGTTGGGAGGGGCCTCTCTCCCCGATGAAGGATGTGATTGGTGTAATCAGATGTTGTGAACTATATATAAAGCGGTGAGAGGAGACAGCCTCCGTGCCCCGGAAGACGTCCTGTAGAGACGAAATCGATCGGGCGGAGAGCTGTCTCACTACCACCGCTGGCTGTTTTTATGCTATTACTAGCTGTTGTTGATCTGGATCCATGTGAGTTTATTTTATACTTTTTAATAAATTGGTTTATAAACGATATCACACTATTTGGCCCATTTCTCTTTTGGTTGTCGTGACTTCCCTGGAGTGGAATTGGTTGGATTGGCGTTTGCTATACCATCATAGTATACCTACCCTTGGAAGTGGTTTCTAATACCCCCCCACCCAGGACAAGAGAGGATCCAACTGATTAATTTGGGTGTCCCGTGAACTAAGGATCGAGGTGGCCCTGTGGTGGCTTAATCCACACACGTGTGTTTGACCTCCTATAACAAGAGGTCCAAGTGATCCGGTAAGGGCACAACTATTTGTGGTGGAGGTCTCGTTCACAGTTGGACTTGTGTGATGCATGCTCACGTCTTTGGAGGACCTGATTAAGGATTTTGCTTCTGTTTCCACAATTGGACTTTTAGTTTGATCACTGTCACCTGTATTCATTTATATGATTAGGAGTATAAGTTGTTTTGTTTCAATGTTGTACTCTCTACGGACATTATCTATATATATTTTTTATCACTTACTGTCTTTATCCCTTCACAAGCGCAGCTTTATTTAGTTCACTTTGTATTTTAGGTGTAGGGATCACACCTTATTGTTGCAGCTGTGTACACAGGGATATAGTATATACAGGGTTAGCGCAGTCTTCCTATTTATTTATTGTATATTCTCACCTCCAGTATTTGACCCCAATTATAAATTACAGTCAATAGCGCTTTTGCCCCTTCATGAGCTCTACATTGGATGGCTCCTCAAGATGTTCCTCCTCTTGTCCAGTCTCACCAAATGCAGGCATTCATTCATGGAAAACGATGAGGAACATCTTGAGGAGCCATCCAATGTATAGCTCACGAAGGGACAAACGCGCTATTGATCGTAATTTATAATTGGGTAGTATATTATGTAATGTGAAGATAAGCGGATACATCAATTTCACCAGTGGTTGGAAGCATGCAAATTAAAATTTTGTGAACTTTTGTTGAATCACAAACAACGCTGTGAACTTTTTTTGAGTTTCATGTGTTTTTATTCTACATTGTTTTTACAAGCTGCGATATTGGTGAATTGACAATGAAAGGATACAAATAGTGTATAGGTGCTTTATACAGCCATCCCACCTACTCCGTTTCGGGTTGATGTCCACTTACCTGACAGGACAATTTGTTTCATGCTAGTATCTGATTTATAGTAGACATAACAGCGATAGTTGCCAGCATGGTCTGGGGAGAAGGAGTCAATGGTCAAGGTGACATCTCCTTTCTCTATGGCATCCAGGGACATTGACAATCCCGGTTTACTGATGGTGATTTTGTCGTCAAACTCGGCCACTTGCACCCCACGGGTGAACCACTGCACCATTAAATCCTTTAGAACGATAGGGTTTATGAAGTTCTGCAGAATGCATTTCAGCTGGACTTTGTCTCCATGTTTGGCTGATATAGTGGGATGTTCCACAAGGACATCCAGCTTGGCCCCTGGAGGAAGATAGAGAGATATTGGTCTAAATATGTAAACATACAGCTTGTGTTTCCAGAGGAGTTAGAGGAACATTTAAGGCAAAGCAGAACAAATCAATACATAGAAGCCATGGAAACAGATGTGTCTGCACTTAGGCTCAAACTAAAAGCTTAGGGAGTGGGAAACCATGCACAAGACAGGGACACTCATAAACAGTCCATTCGGGTCTGTCCTGCATCTTTGGCTAGTAGTAGTTCATCCCTCCCAACTTTCTGAGCTGAGATAGATGGCCACCTTGAAGTACAAAGTATGTAGGTAAAGAACCTGCCTCTGTCACACTGGCAATTAGGTAGACCACAGAGAATAAATTCACAATACAAAAATGCGCAACCCTACAAACACATTTTTTCCACATTGCTTTTATTTGATACTACCTTTTAAGGTTGGATGAAAGGTTGGGTGTAGGAGGCACACTTAAAATGATTATTGGTGTCATGAAGATGGCTTTGCCAAGTGTAGTTGGACCTGGAGCTTTGTAGACACCATAAAATGAGAGGTCAGTCAGCCACAGCTTGAGGAACCCCTGACAATCCACAGAAGAACGCTAGGTTTCCAGGAACCCTGGTTGAGAATGGCTACCCGACTGGGTTCCACAAAACAAACAAGCAACAGTGAGGTAGGATGTGGACATAGTGGTGGAGACGTTATCTTATCCAAAGCTCTACAAAGCCTCCGGGCTCCAGGACCAAGAAAACAAAAAGCCTGTTTTCTCCACATCAGACACAATCCCTGGAGCCCCTCACTATATGTACATGAGAGCCCCAGGTGATATACACCATCCACAATCCTACCATTTAGCATCTCACATAAAAATAATTAATAGTAATAAAAAAAAAAAAAAAAATATATATATATATAATATTTTTTTATTCTTAAGTGCATACATAATCAAGAGGGTCAAAAAGACAGCCAGGCAACTGGCATTTCAAGAAAAAGATATCAACTATGGTAGCCTCTATGCTTCTCTCAGGAGAGGTTCCCCTTATCATTTCTTAAACAGTCCTGTATGCCGGGTGTAATTCTCAGGATCTGTTTTTATTCTGTATGTATGGACTCTACACAGCACCACTTCTCTTGTTCTGTATGCCAGGTGTAATTCTCGGTATCTGTTCTTACTCTAAGTAGGGACTCTGCACAGTACCACTTCTCTTGTCCTGTATGCTGGGTGTAATTCTCAGTATCTGTTCTTATTCTGTATATATGGACTCTGCACAGTACCACTTCTCTTGTCCTGTATGCTGGGTGGAATTCTCGGTATCTGTTCTTATTCTGTATGTATGGACTCTGCACAGTACCACTCATCTTGTCCTGTATGCTGGGTGGAATTCTCAGTATCTGCTCATGAGCACATCTCTCATTTAGTATGCTAGCCCATGGTAACCTAATACAAATAATTTTTCACTAACTCAAACCACTGTCCTGAAATCTTAGTAGTTGCCACTGGCTGCTGATCTTCATACATCTCTCCTGATCTTTGCACTCCTCATTTAAATATATACATTTTAAATTTGAATTAAAAAAATTGAAATTGAATGAAAACAAAATTTAAGACTAAATTTAAATTTTAAAATGAAAACAATACGATTCTAACTAAACTGAAGCTCTAAAAATAAATTAATCTGATAACCTCATACTTTGTATCGATTGGATACTGCCTTGTCAGCAATACAGTCTCCTTATCAATATTGGATTGAGACTTACATGTAGTGTGGAAGGCCAGGAGCGTGGTTAGGAGGAAGATTCTGGAAGCCATGCTGTCTCTCTCTCTCTCTCGTTGTCTCTGAGTCCTGTGTGCTGTGACCCCCGTCCATAATAACAGAAGGCGTACCCCTCAGAGCCCTTATCAGCCTCCATATTGAGCTGGGTGTGAGCTGCACAGCAGAGATAGATCTTCTTAATCAACGTCTTCCATGTGTTCTGACATCTGTAAACAAGGGACATGGTGTTCTGGTATTAAAGTTATTAGTTATTAAGTTATTAAGGGTTATTAAAGGTTTTTTTTTGGATATTTATACATTTTCCTAAGGGCCCATTTGCTGCACTGCATTTTATGTGCGCAACAACACTGGTTCACAGAGTCCTAAAAACTGGCAACAAAAGTGAGTACACCTCTAAGTGAAAATGTCCAAATTGGGCCCAATTAGCCATTTTCCCTCCCCGGTGTCATCTGACTTGTTAGTGTTACAAGGTCTCAGGTGTAAATGGGGAACAGGTGTGTTAAATTTGGTGTTATCGCTCTCACTCTCTCATACTGGTCACTGGAAGTGCAGCATGGCACCTCATGGCAAAGAACTCTTTGAGGATCTGAAAAAAAAGAATTGTTGCTCTACATAAAGATGGCCTAGGCTATAGGAAGATTGCAAAGACCCTGAAACTGAGCTGCAGCACGGTGGCCAAGACCGCGCGGCGGTTTGAAAGGACAAGTTCCACTCAGAGCAGGCCTCGCCATGGTCGACCGAAGAAGTTGAGTGCACACGCTCAGCGTCATATCCAGAGGTTGTCTTTGGGAAATAGATGTATGAGTGCTGCCAGCATTGCTGCAGAAGTTGAATGGGTGGGGGGGTCAGCCTGTCAGTGCTTAGACCATACGCCGCACACTGCATCAAATTGATCTGCATGGCTGTCTTCCCAGAATTAAGCCTCTTCTAAAGATGCACAAGAAAGCCTGCAGATTGCTGAAGACAAGCAGACTAAGGACATGGATTACTGGAACCATGTCCTGTGGTCTGAAGAGACCAAGAAAAACGTATTTTGTACAGATGGTGTCAAGAGTGTGTGTTGGCAACCAGGTGAGGAGCACAAAGACAAGTGTGTCAAGCATGGTGGTGGGAATGTCATGGTCTGGGGCTGCATGAGTGCTGCCGGCACTGGGGAGCTATAGTTCATTGAGGGAACCATGAATGCCAACATGTACTGTGACATACTGAAGCAGAGCATGATCCCCTCCCTTCGGAGACTGGGCCACGGGGCAGTATTCCAACATGATAACGACCCCAAACACACCTCCAAGATAACCACTACCTTGCTAAAGAAGCTGAAGGTAAAAGTGATGGACTGGCCGAGCATGTCTCCAGACCTAAACCCTATTGAGCATCTGTGGGGCATCCTCAAACAGAATTTGGAGGAACACAAGGTCCCTAACATCCACCAGCTCCATGATGTACCATGGAAAAGTGTAAGAGGACTCCAGCGGCAATCTGTGAAGCTCTGGTGAACTCCATGCCCAAGAGGGTTAAGGCAGTGCTGGAAAATAATGGTGGCCACACAAAATATCAACACTTTGCGACATTTTCACTTAGGGGTGTACTCACTTTTGTTGCCAGCGGTTTAGACATTAATGGCTGTATTATTTTGAGGGGACAGCAAATTTACACTGTTATACAAGCTGTACACTAACTACTTTACATTGTAGAAAAGTGTCATTTCTTCAGTGTTGTCGCATGAAAAGATATAATAAAATATTTACAAAATTGTGACATGCTGTAGGTAGAAATTATGGGACTTTTGAGGTGTATGTTCAATAATCATAACAAAGTCATTAAAATGTATACATTTTATTATTAATCCTTAAAAAGGTGTATATAGCATAAAAACATAATACATCATACAGAACTCAAGACAGTACAGTCTTTGTGGATACAGTATGATGGCATGTTTCGCCCTACAATTAGGGCTTCCTCAGGGGATGCTGTCCACTTAGGTAACAGAGCCTTCTATTAAAAATAATGTACGGTACTTATAAATATAGTCACACAGTAAATATTTTAAATTATATATATCAAAAGATAACAATCTTTACATCAATTCTTAACATCAATTTATACATAACATATAGCATGGTTGGCATCATTACCACGTGTGTGCATATATATATATATCCCCAAGAATCCCCACTTACCCCGAAGACTAGCGTGTAATGATTTATGGAAAATAATTTGGGGAGACAGAACCAAATACCACAGGATCAACCGGACTGCAAGCAATCACAAAAGGCACCTGAGGACCAGCTGAACAAATATTTACATTAAAATTTATATATCAGTAAGGAATATATTAATATGGCTAAAAAGATTAAGAAGTACCTAATAATAGTGAACACTCACAACATCTGATCTGTAGTAGAAATAACACGAGGATACTGTGTCCCTTTAAGGATCACACAGCGCAGGGTCTAAAAAAGATATACAAGCAAATAGATATTAGAAAATAGGAAATAAGAGATCAATCAAAGATACAAATGTAGAAACAGATGCTAATATAAATATAGCATCCAATAAATCCCAGCTATGATAGCCCCTGGGCAGTTTACATATAAAACTTGCATAAACAGAGAAAGGCAGAGAAAAAAGCGGAGAAAGCGCGATTCCTATGTCCTTTACCTAAGAGCCCACATGTGGAGTGTATCCTCGTGGTGCCAGCTAATGTGTTTGCTGGAAGGACCGGCCTCCCATCCAGCCGTCGTCACGCACGGCTGGATGCAGACAAGAGGTCACGTTGCATGCACGTCAGCGCACCGTCATACGCCCATCCACCCCACAACCAAGGCCCTTGAGCTGACAGGGGATGAACAGGGGTTAGTGCCCTCCACTGTCTGGAGTGGCAGTCAGGGAACAGGGCCGATACCCACAGCATGACGGAACGGGCGTCCATTGGAAAAAAAGAGCCCCCAAAAAGGATCGCCCTGGGTGTTGTATGATTGCCCAAGGTGTCCTGAATAGCCCAGGATCAGTCAAGGCTCCCCGATAAGACTATTAATAAAGAAAGACAAAGATTGTAAGGGGAAAAAAGGGGAAAATAAAACATGCACACACATTTACAACATCGCACCCAAATCATATATCAAACATGACAATTTGGGTTAAATGTCACATATATTCTAAACAATTACCAAAGAAATTATAACTGTTCATATATAGTTCATACTTGAAAAATTATGCTGAATATGATTTTATGCAGACCAAAAAATTGCTAAAAAAGGTACTTCAAGAAGGGAAAAAGGAAAAACCACGGGGAAGGGAGAAAAAGGGAAGAAAGAGGGATAAATGTGTGAGAGGAAAGAAGAGCAAATTTATTAAAATTACAAAAAGGGTTTAAAGCTTAATGTCTCATTGAGACCAGGAGACACTGCAGCTTTAAGTAGATGAATCCAACGTGACTCTATTTGCAGTAGTCTTTGATCATCACTGCCCCCTCAAACATCATTAGGGATGTGTTCCAGTGCCATACATTTAATAGTATGTAGACTTAAGTTGTGATACAGCCCCACATGTCTACTAATGGGACTTTCCATTTTTTGTTTTTTATTTATTAAATAGACATGGTCTCTAATCCGTTTGGTTTTCCCAATGTAAAAACAGTTACATGTACATTTCATTAGGTATACAATGCCTGGGGTTTGACCTATGTCTAATATGGTGAATTTGGTTGTTAGAAAGTATTACTTCTCGACTGTTGGGCATAAAGCAGTAATAATCACAAGTTTTACAACTGAAAGTTTCTGGAGATGTAATTGGATTTTTATAGTGACTGTACAAGACGGTCCTTCAAAGATTTGGAGCATCTATAGGTAATCTGGGGTTGTTTTTCGATATATTTCCTCACTATAGGATCAGCCAGTAGCAAGGGCCAGTATTTATTCATCACTTGTTTCACTTGTCTATGTTGTTGGGAATAGGTTGTAATAATTCTGACTGATTGAGTTTTAGATTGGTCTTTGGCTTTATAAATCAAATTTCCCCGCAAGTGGGATTTTGCTCTATTAAAAGCCTTTTTTAAAATACTGTGAGAGTAACCTCTTTGACGTAACCGCGAGTAGACACACCAAGCCTCTGTTGAGAAATCCTTTTTTCTACTGCAATTCCTCGTTAACCTTCAATACTGACTGTAGGGAATGCTCCTTACAAAGGGCTGAGGGTGAGAACTTGAAGCATGTAAAATGGTATTGCTGGCAGCTGGCTTCCTGAATAAGAAAGTGCCCAGGGAGCCATCTGATTCGACAAAAATGGTGATATCCAAAAAAGTAATTGATTTTTGGTCACAAACCATAGTAAATTTGGAATTGTATTTATTGGAGCTTAGGATATCCATGATCTGAAGTAATTCATGGTGATTACCCAACCATATCATAAGGAAGTCATCGATATAGCGATGAAAGGTAACTATATGTTCCAAATAACTTAATATCTTCCCAAGCAAAAAGGTCCCTCTCCCACCCCCCCACCCCCCAGGTACAGGTTGGCATACGATAGGGCTCAGGGTGTCCCCATCGCAACCCCCTGCACCTGGAGGTAGTGGGAGGATCCAAACATAAATACATTCCTACTGAGTATAAATCTCAAAAGATTCAGTATATACTCGCTATATGAATAGGTTATGGTGGCAACGTTCTCGTAGATGATCTGCTATAACGCGAAGTCCCAACTCATATGGGATTACATTATATAAACTCTCCACATTAATGGTTATGAGCCATGCCTGTTGAGGAACATGAGGATAACTAAGTCCTTCAATGATTTTTAAAAGGTCAATAGTATCTTTTACATATGAAAAGAGAGATTTCACATGAGGACTTAAGTAATTGTCTTCTAAACTGCTGGCATTTTCTGTCAAGCATCCACGCCCAGATATGATTGGACGACCTGGGGGATGCTTGAGAGAAATGTGGACTTTGGGTAGAGCTTAGAAAGTAGGGATTTTTGGGTCTTGAGTATTTAGAAAATTCCAAGTTTGTTTATCAAAACCTTCTGAATAATATTTCTATAGTCACTACAGTAGTGATCAACAATCGTTTGGGAGATGGGTTTATACCAGTCCCAATTTTTAAGAATCTGTAAAAACATAAATTCATAATGGTTATGGTCCATGACCACCTTAGTCGGCTGGTTTAATTATTACATCAACATTACCCTTTAGTGTTAATAAAGTTTGTCTAAGGAATGGTGGGCCAGTGTGGGACCAGGCAGTATCCTCAACTTCCCTAGTAACCTGCTGTACAAATGCCCAAATATTGGGATTCTTACCTGATGTGGGAAAATTTCTAGATTTAGACTTAAACATTTGAGGGGGAGGAAAACCACAGGGTGTCTGTGGAGCAGGGGTAGAGGGCGGCGCAGCAACAGATGCGCCACCATCATCCCACAGGTCCATAAGATCCTGGATAGCCTGTATCTCCCTAATTGAAAGACTGTTGTCATCACCAGGAAGATCCAAACTATCTTTGTTTTGAGGCTTATCATGCATTACTTTATACATGAGTCCTCTAGCAAAAAGATGGATATCTTTAATGATGTCAAATTTATTAGCCTGAGCATCTGGGCAAAACGTGAGACCCAATTGTAAAACTTGTATTTTCTGTGGGGATAGTTGGTAATAGTCTCCGGTATCAGATCACATCCACATCCATCGGAGAGGCCGTTCTGAGAAGACGTCACATGACGAAACTAGTAGGGCGGGGCCAGGAACGCTGACACTGGTGTGCTGCATGAAGGTCGGACTCGCGGTGGATGTGATTTGATACCGGAGACAACGGTTACATATACATATGCTTTGGATCCCTAAGTGTCGGTTGACACTCGATAAATGTGAGTGTAATAACCATAAGTTTTAATAAAGAGTTTTTATTTGACAATATTACACTATGGAGACTTCTCTTTCCTCCTCTTGATACGAATGGTGAGACGAGCTGGGAGGCTGAAATTGAGAGATTGAAAAGAATTCACTTGCGGGCTGCAGGAGACTGATATCAGCGGGTCGGATCAGCAGCGGAGCAAGAATCGATCCATTTGGAAATAAGATCAAACACTGTGGCTGGTTATAATCTTCCAGCATGGAAGTCTGGTGAGTGATTTCGGGCTAACAATTGAGGATTACAGCGCTCTTATTTATGGAAGGACGGTCATTGAAGAAACAGACACATTTTATACATATATCTGATTGTTTTGGACTTTGACTTTATTGATTTTTTCCCACACAGCGATAGAGAGACTTTTTGCTTATTTCTGTAACATTGTTGCAATAGCGTTGCACAAAAACTAATTTATTAGGGATTTTGGTATCACTTTATTTTTTGGATTGCTGTCAATATTTATTTACTTATTTATTTTTCAGATGCTGGCACATTGTTGGTTGTAGTTTGATTGAGAGGATAATATTTTGCACAGAGGGAATAATAACTGTATTTTTATGGATACTTGGGGTTTAAAGCACTTTAAGGGATTGAGATAATATTCACAACAAAGTTGATAGGATATAAGCACTATCACTTTATATTTATACACAACAAAAAAAGAATACGTTTGTAGCACAATAATTAAGGATAGCGCTGTTTAACCACCTTTCTTAAATTCACTAAGCAGGTTACACCTGTGTCCCATGAAATGCTGCAACCTTAAAGTGGTTTCAACCTTAACCTACAGGTAAGCCTAGAATAAGGCTTACCTATAGGTACCCTGCATATCTCCCAAACCTGCACGGTTCAGGAGATATGCAGTGTTCTGCATGTGCCAACGTCATTTTGGCACATGCACAGTGGAGCTCCCACACGCATGCGCGGGAGTGATGTCACACGACTCCGGCCAGTCACAGAGCCCCGGAAGGAAGAGGGGCTGAAGATGGACGCCGCCAGCACAGGGGACAGCACTGGACTTGTTTGCAGGTAAGTGGCACATAATGGGTTACTATACGATGCATAGTAGCCCATTATGGGTCTGGGTTTACTTCCTCTTTAATTAGTTCAAGCCAAGCACAAATAGTCTTAGGCGGCGATTTTTATTCACCTTTTTGATATATGATTTGGGTCCGATATTGTAAACGTGTGTGCATGTTTTCCCCTTTCCCATTACAATCTTTGTCTTTCTTTATTAATAGATATTCTTATCAGGGAGCTTTGATTGATCCTGGGCTATTCTGGACACCTTGGGCAATCATACAAACACCCAGGGCCATCCTTTTTGGGGGTTTCTTTTTTCCCTCAATGGGTGCCCATTCCGTCATGCTGTGGGCGTCGGCATGTCTTTATCCGCCGTTTGGCTCCGCTTCTCTGACCCTGTTCCCTGACTGCCACTGTCCACTCCAGACAGTGGAGGGCGCTAGTCCCTGTTCATCCCCTGTCGGCTCAGAGGCCTTGGTTGTGGGGTGGATGGGCGTATGATAGTGCGCTGATGTGCACGCAGCATACCTCTTGTCCACGTGACTTTGACCGCATGGGAGGCACTTAAGGCCGCTCCTTCCGGCAAACACATTAGCTGGCACCACGAGGATACACTCCACATATGGGCTCTTAGGTAAAGGATATAAGAATCGCGCTTTCTCAGCTTTTTTTTCTGCCTTTCTCTATTTATGCAAGTTTTATATGCAAACTGCCCAGGGTCTATCATAGTTGGGATTTACTGGATGCTTTATTATATTAGTATCCGTTTCTACATTTCTATCTTTGATTGATCTCTTATTTCCTAATTTCTATTATCTGTTTGCTTGTATATCTTTTTTAGACCCCGCGCTTTGTGATCCTTAAAGGGACACAGTATCCTCGTGTTATTTCTACTACAGATCAGATTTTGTGAGTGTTCACTATTATTACATTCTTCTTAGGCTTTTTATCCATATTAATATATTCTTTACTGATATATACATTTTAATGTAAATACTTGTTCAGCTGGTCCTCAGGTGCCTTTTCTGATTGCCCGAAGTCCAGTTGATCCTGCGGTATTTGGTTCTGACTCCTCGATTTATTTTCCATAAATCATTAAACACTAGTCTTCAGTGTAAGTGGGGATCCTTGGGGAGATATATATATATATATATATATATATATATATATATATATATGCACACATGTGATAATGATGCCAACCATACTATATATTATGTATAAATTGATTTTAAGGATTGATGTAAAGATTGATATTTTTTTTTTATATATATAATTAAAAATATTTACTGTGTGACTATATTTATAATTCTATTCTTTTTAATAGAAGGCTCTGTTACCTAAGTGGACAGCATCCCATGAGGAAGCCCTGATTGTAGGGCGAAACATGTTGGGAACCATGCCATCATACTGTATCCACAAAGACTGTACTGTATGAGTTCTGTATGATGTATTATGTTTTTATGCAATATACATCTTTTTAATGATTATTAATAAAATTTATAGATTTTAATGACCTTCTTATGATTATTGAACATGCATCTCAAAAATCCCATAATTTCTACCTATATAATTTAACTAAGGGATGTGGTGCTATATGGCTGATATACTGTCCAAAAGCGAATTTGTTCTTCTGTAAACAATGAAGATCTTTAGGTCAGTGTGTTGCTTTACCATATCTTGCTTGCTGCATCTTTTGTGCATTTTAGTAAAAATGTGTGTTTACGTTATAGTCAATTGTCAGCAATATGGCTTAGTGGTTAGCCCTAGCCTTAGCCTTGCAGCATTAAGATCACTTCCTGCACTACCAACTGCTTGTATGGGCTTCCTTCCACACTCCGAAGACATGCTGCAGAGTACACTCAGCCATTTGCATTAGTCACCAAAGGAGCTTACACTCTAAGAGGGCTGGAACAAGTGGTGGACGAGAGGAGCGGCTGACCTGGGCCAATGGTTTTCTGTAGGGATGAGTGTGCCTTCCTTCTGTTGCAAGGCTGAGAGTAGTGACAGTGGCATTGATTTTGGCAAGCGAGTGACTGTTGTGCATAGGGTCCCATAAGGTTGTTCATCATGAACGGGGGGGAGCAGTTTTACATCTGTGCCCTGGGCACTGGATGACCTTGTCCTGGCACTGCACTCTAATATCACCCCACAGTCACACACTATTATTATTATATTGTTTCATAGCTCTGACATATACCGCAGTGCTGTACAGAGAACACTGAGCAAGTCACATCAGTCTCTGTACCAGAAGAGCTTACACTCTAATGTCTCCCTAAAGCCACACTTTATTATTAAGCATATGCTGTATATAGCTTTGACGTATACCACAATGCTGTACAAAGAACGCTAAACCAATCATATCAGTCACCAGAGGAGCTTACATTCTAATGCCCCCCCCTCCCCCACAGTCACAGACTATTACTATTTTTATACATGTATATAGCTCTGACATATACTGCAGTGCTGTACAGAGAACACTGAGTGAGTGACATCAGTCACTAGAGTGTAGGCAGGTTGATAAGTGTATACAGACTGGGGAAAGGGTTAAAGAGGAAGTAACCCCTATTGGGTTTTACTTCCTCTTTGTCTCTCCCAATCACCCTGCAATATAAAAGCATAATAGATTAGTATGCATCGCATACTAGTCTATTATGTGACACTTACCTGCCATGGAAACCCACAATGTCCCTGCTCCAGGAAGCATCCATCTTCTCCCCTCTTCCTTCTGGGGGCCGCACACTCCGGCTCTGTGTGATGTCACTCCCGCGCATGCGCAGGGGAGCTGCCGATCGCGGCACGCTGTCAGTGAAGAAACGGCACGGAGAACGTTTCTTCACTGCACATGTGCCCGATGATGTGGGCACATGCGAGTACACTGCATACTATCTCCTAAACCGTGCAGGTTTAGGAGATATGCAGGGAACCTACAGGTAAGTTTCATTATAGGCTTACCTGTAGGTTAAACTGGTTGTTCAAGACTTGACAACCACTTCAAGTGCTTTAGCTCAGTTCCCGGGCTTTTGGTCCTGTGCTTAAAAAAGGGGGATTAGCTAAGGTCCAGAGCTGCCAGCTGCCGGAGAGGGAACAAATTCAAGTGAAACAGGTTTTGCGGAGAACATCCAAGTCATGGACAATATCATATTGGACTGTCATCTCATGGAGGTATACCTGGGCCACTATATTATTCTAGTTAGGATCAGAGACGTATTTCATATTGAACTGTATGCTGCATCATATTCAGTAAAGTTACATAGACTGTTCTGAGCCTGGTCTGAAGTAGGGTTGCCACATCATCCCTTTAATCCAGGACACATATGAATTACACAGGTTGTTCTGTGGCTGATTAAGGTGGTAATTAAACTCACTTGGTGCCTTATCTGCATTCAATTAGCCTCAGAACAACCTGTGTAATTCATACAGTCAGGTCCATAAATATTGGGACATTAACACAATTCTAATCTTTTTGGCTCTATGCACCACCCCAATGGATTTGAAATGAAATTAACAAGATGTACTTTAACTGTAGACTTTCAGCTTTAATTTGAGGGTATTTACATCCAAATCAGCTGAACCTTGTAGGAATTACAACAGTTTGTATATGTGCCTCCCACTTTTTAAGGGACCAAAAGTAATGGGACAGATTAACAATCATAAATCAAACTTTCACTTTTTAATACTTGGTTGCAAATCCTTTGCAGTCAATTACAGCCTGAAGCCTCTACTGCAACTGTCTTCAGTCCCTGCTTGTTCTTGGGGCATTTTCCCTTCAGTTTTGTCTTCAACAAGTGAAATGCGTGCTCAATCAGATTCAAGTCAGGTTATTGACTTGGCCATTGCATAACATTCCACTTCTTTCCCTTAAAAAACTCTTTGGTTGCTTTTGCAGTATGCTTCAGGTCATTGTCCATTTGCACTGTGAAGTGCCGTCCAATGAGTTCTGAAGCATTTGTCTGAATATGAGCAGATAATATTGCCCAAAACACTTTGGAATTCACCCTGCTGCTTTTGTCAGCAGTCACATCATCAATAAATACAAGAGAACCAGTTCCATTGGCAGTCATACATGCCCACGCCATGACACTACCACCACCATGCTTCACTGATGAGGTGGTATGCTTTGGATCATGAGCAGTTCCTTTCCTTCTCCATACTCTTCTCTTCCCATCACTCTGGCACACGTTGATCTTGGTCTCATCTGTCCATAGGATGTTGTTCCAGAACTGTGAAGGCTTTTTTAGATGCTGTTTGGCAAACTCTAATCTGGCCTTCCTGTTTTTGAGGCTCATCAATGGTTTACATCTTGTGGTGAACCCTCTGTATTCACTCTGGTGAAGTCTTCTCTTGGTTGACTTTGACACACATACACCTACCTCCTGGAGAGTGTTCTTGATCTGGCCAACTGTTGTGAAGGGTGTTTTCTTCAGCAGGGAAAGAATTCTTCGGTCATCCACCACAGTTGTTTTCTGTGATCTTCCGGATCTTTTGGTGTTGCTGAGCTCACCAGTGCGTTCTTTCTTTTTAAGGATGTTCCAAGCAGTTGATTTTGCCACACCTAATGTTTTTGCTATCTCTCTGATGGGTTTGTTTTGTTTTCTCAGCCTAATGATGGCTTGCTTCACTGATAGTGACAGCTCTTTGGATCTCATATTGAGAGTTGACAGCAACAGATTCCAAATGCAAATAGCACACTTGAAATGAACTCTGGACCCTTTATCTGCTCCTTGTAAATGAGATAATGAGGGAATAACACACACCTGGCCATGGAACAGCTGAGCAGCCAATTGTCCCATTACTTTTGGTCCCTTAAAAAGTGGGAGGCAGATATACAAACGGTTGTAATTCCTACACCGTTCACCTGATTTGGATGTAAATACCTTCACATTAAAGCTGAAAGTCTGCAGTTAAAGCTCATCTTGTTTGTTTCATTTCAAATCCATTGTGGTGGTGTATAGGATCAAAAAGATTAGAATTGTGTTGATGTCTCAATATTTATGGACCTGACTGTAGATGTTGTCACTAGTATGTTGTTTTTATCTTTTTATTGATTTCATGTTGGCAATGTTTTTTTTTGTTTGTGTTATGTTATTAATTAAGAGTGTCTTTGAATTTTTACATAGTTACATAATTACATAGTTAGTCAGGTTGAAAAAAGACACAAGTCCATCCAGTTCAACCAAAAAAAAAAAAAACCATTTATATATATATATATATACACACATACACAACCAAATAATCCCATATACAATCCTTCACCCACAGTTGATCCAGAGGAAGGCAAAAAACCCCAGCAAAGCATCGATCCAATTTGCTATAACGGGGGAAATAAATCCTTCCTGATTCCCCGAGAGGCAATCGGATTCACCCTGGATCAACTTTACCTAAAAATGTTAGTACCCAGTTATATTATTTACATTAAGGAAATAATCCAGGCCTTTTTTAAAGCAATCAACTGTGCTGGCCAAAACCACCTCTGGAGGGAGTCTATTCTACATTTTCACAGCTCTTACTGTGAAGAAACCTTTCCGTATTTGTAGATGAAATCTTTTTTCCTCTAGATGTAAAGAGTGCCCCCTTGTCCTTTGTGATGACCTTAAAGTAAATAACTCCACACCAAGTTCACTATATGGACCACTTATATACTTGTACATGTTGATCATATCCCCCCTTAATCTCCTCTTCTCAAGTGAGAATAAATTCAGATCCTCTAATCTTTCCTCATAGCTGAGCTCCTCCATGCCTCTTATTAGTTTGGTTGC
>BLSH010429888.1:594743-609409 GCA_018402905.1 Glandirana rugosa
TTTCTACATATAACGTATTTTCGTATTATGTAGTATGTCTTGAGTATGTCATGTTAGAAACACCTATGTCATACTACCGTACCAAGGGTTGTACAAAGCGGGATGTTAGTCCCGAAGGAGTACCCTACGACAGGTGAATCCATTGTCTCGGAAGATAATTTTTCTTATCTTAATATTTATATCAGTGTGTCATTTATAAAAATTAATATATATATATTTTTTATTGTTATAAATGTAGTTAGGAATTTTAGTTAAATATGTATTATATGTGACACACGTCTTAATAATCCGTTTACTCATAAAACTGGTGTAGTAGGAGAAATACGTACAACAGAATGAGGTTCGACATATCCGAGTAGTAGGCTTTCGAGCCTATACAGCTTGGAGTAAGACAACATGCATAAAGAGGATGATGTGGTCAAAATACTCATTTGCCTAATAATTCTGCACACAGTGTATATTATGTATAAATTGATTTTAAGGATTGATGTAAATATTGTTATTTTTTATATATATATAATTAAAAATATTTACTGTGTGACTATATTTATAATTCTATTCTTTTTAATAGAAGGCTCTGTTACCTAAGTGGACAGCATCCCATGAGGAAGCCCTGATTGTAGGGCGAAACATGTTGGGAACCATGCCATCATACTGTATCCACAAAGATTGTACTGTATGAGTTCTGTATGATGTATTATGCTTTTATGCAATATACATCTTTTTAATGATTATTAATAAAATGTATACATTTTAATGAACTTCTTATGGTTATTGAACATGCACCTCAAAAATCCCATAATTTCTACCTATACAATTTAACTAAGGGATGTGGTGCTATATGGCTGGTATACTGTCCAAAAGCGAATTTGTTCTTCTGTAAACAATGAAGATCTTTATATGTCAGTGTGTTGCTTTACCATATCTTGCTTGCTGCATCTTTTGTGCATTTTAGTAAAAATGTGTGTTACGTTATAGTCAATTGTCAGCAATGTGGCTTAGTGGTTAGCCTTAGCCTTGCAGCAGTAAGAGCACTTCCTGCACTACCAACTGCTTGTGTGGGCTTCCTTCCACACTCCGAAGACATGCTGTACAGAGTACACTCAGCCATTTGCATTAGTCACCACAGGAGCTTACACTCTAACAGGGCTGGGACAAGTGGTGGACGAGAGGAGCGGCTGCCCTGGGCACAATGGTTTGCTGTAGAGATGAGGGTGCCTTCCTTCTGTTGCAAGGCTGACAGGAGTAGTGACAGTGGCAGTTATTTTGGCAAGCGAGTAACTGTTGTGCATAGGGTCCCATAAGGTTGCTCATCATGAACGCCCACAGTCACACACTATTATTATTATATTGTTTCATAGCTCTGACATATACCGCAGTGCTGTACAGAGAACACTGAGCAAGTCACATCAGTCTCTGTACCAGAGGAGCTTACACTCTAATGTCTCCCTACAGCCACACATTATTATTAAGCATATGCTGTTTATAGCCCTGACGTATACCGCATTGCTGTACAGAGAACGCTAAACCAGTCATATCAGTCACCAGAGGAGCTTACATTCTAATGCCCCCCCCCCCCCCACAGTCACAGACTATTACTATTATTATACATTTATATACACTAGTTCTGACATATACTGCAATGCTGTACAGAGAACACTGACTCAGTCACATCAGTCACTAGAGTGTTGGCAGGTTGAAAAGTGTATACAGACTGGGGAAAGGGTTAAAGAGGAAGTAAACCCTGATGGGTTTTACTTCCTTTTTGTCTCTCCCAATTACCCTGCAATGTAAAAGCATAATAGACTAGTATGCATCGCATACTAGTCTATTATGTGACACTTACCTGCCATGGAAACCCACAATGTCCCTGCTCCAGGAAGCGTCCATCTTCGCCCCTCTTCCTTCTGGGGGCCGCGCACTCCGGCTCTGCGATTTGCCGTAGCCGTGTGATGTCACTCCCGCACATGCGCAGGGGAGCTGCCAATCGCGGCACGCTGTCAGTGAAGAAACGGCACGGAGCCGTTTCTTCACTGCACATGTGCCCGATGACGTGGGCACATGCGAGTACACTGCATATCTCCTAAACCATGCAGGTTTGGGAGATATGCAGGGAACCTACAGGTAAGTCTTATTATAGGCTTACCTGTAGGTTAAACTGGTTGTTCGAGACTTGACAACCACTTCAAGTGCTCAGTTCCCGGGCTTTTAGTCCTGCGCTTAAAAAAGGGGGATTAGCTATGGTCCAGAGCTGCCAGCTGCCGGAGAGGGAACAAATTCGAGTGAAACAGGATTTGTGGAGAACATCTAAGTCATGGACTATACCATATTGGACTCTCACCTCATGGAGGTATACCTGGGCCACTACATTATTCTAGTTAGGATCAGAGACGTTGTTCATATTGAACTGTATGCCGCATCATGTTCAGTAAAGTTACATTGACTGCGCTGAGCCTGGTCTGAAGTAGGGTTGCCACATCATCCCTTTAATCCAGGACACATATTAATTACACAGGTTCTGTGGCTGATTAAGGTGGTAATTAAACTCACTTGGCGCCTTATCTGCATGAAATTAGCCTCAGAACCTGTGTAATTCATACAGTCAGGTCCATAAATATTGGGACATCTACACAATTCTAATCTTTTTGGCTCTATACACCACCTGTTAGGAAAGAGGACAAGCGTGCCAGCAAAACTGGCTGTTTCCACGGTGGTGCGCATGCCTGTGCGCGCCCGCGCGTCCGTGGCGCGCACGCGCCGGAAACGGCGCCAAATGGCGCTATTTAAGCCTGGAAGTCCCTGCAATGAGTGCCGCTTGTTCTACAGCGTCCGTGACCTGTGAGCCTCAGCTCCCTCCATCTGTTCCTGTGTTCGTTTGCTTCCTGTTTTACCCAGCTTGTCCTGACCTGCTGTTTGCTACCTGCACCGGCCCCGGCTATGCACGACCATCCGATTGTCTACTCCTTTGTACCTCTGCTGCCCGCCCGTTGAACGAACCTTTGCTTGGACTTGACTACCCGCCTGCCTGATCCTTTTGTACCTTCCTGCCTGCCCGTTGCCGACCCAGCCTGTACGACCACTCTTCTATCTGCACGTCTTCTGGAACCTCACTACATCATCAGTGACCATCCAGCCCTCATGCCATCCCGCACTCTTGGCCCTCTGTCTACTCTACCAGGGGTACTTGAATCGGGTGCGCAAGAGCAGTTGTTCCCTGCACAAGACAGACTCCACCACCAGGTTCGTGACAGAAACGAGCAGCCATGACTGAGTCTGCGCAGGGAACACGCTCTGCTATGGATGATTTGTATGCCCATCTTGCTGGCCTCACTCAAGCCGTCAAGAATCTCCAAGAGGGATATACCCGGTTAGAAGAGCGGGTACTGGAACTGTCTGCCGCCCCAGCCTCCGGTTCCGCAGCTGCCCGTACCATAGTGGCCCTGCCCTCGGAGCCCAAGTTCCCGCTGCCGGACAAATTCTCCGGGGACCGGCGCAAGTTTCGGGTCTTCCGGAGTGCCTGCGACCTATATCTGGGTCTCCAGCAACGGACATTTTCTTTGGAGAGCACCAAGGTCGGATTTGTGATCTCCCTGTTGCAGGGTGAACCCCAAGCCTGGGCCCTCAGACTGTGGGAGCAGAATGCCCCTGAAGTTGCTTCTGCTGCAGCCTTTTTTCTGGCCATGGCGCAGTTATATGATGATCCCCATCTTGCCACCACCGCAGAAGCCACCCTGTACAACCTTCAGCAGGGCTGCCGCCCTGTGGAGGACTATGCCGCCGAATTTCGGCGCTGGAGTTCGGACACCGCCTGGGGCAGTGCAGCACTCATGTTCCAATTTTGCATGGGGCTGTCGGACCCCGTGAAAGATGAGTTGGCCCGAGTGGGGATCCCTTAAACCTTGGAGGAGCTGGTCACCTTGGCCATCTCCATAGACCGGCGCATCAGGGAGCGCCGCGCCGAGAGGTCCTCCGGACAACTGCGTCCCACCTGGATGCTCCCTCGGGTGCCCAGTTACCCGACTCCGCCTGCTTCCCGGCCAACGACCTCCTCCTCCTCTCCTCCGGACTCCTCAGAGCCCATGCAGATTGGGTTGCTTCGGCCATCACTCAGCATCGAGGAAAGACAACGCCGGTTCCAGCTAAATCTTTGTCTCTACTGTGGAGAGCCTGGTCACATGGTCCGGACATGCCCCACGAAGCGCCGTAAGTGCTTGTCCACTGTATCTGATGAACCGATTAAATCCCGTGCCCATCTCACCATTTTCTGTTTCGTTGATTTGGATTTTGCTGCACAGCACCACATTCCCCTGCAACCCAAGGCTCACAAATTGGTGATCCGCCTGGCCGACGGATCACACATCAAATCCGGAACCGTCACACACGAGACGGTCCCTCTTCTTTCCTGTACTCTGGATGGTCACAGGGAACGTCTGCGGCTGGATGCCATTGCCTCTCCTCTCTGCCCCATCATCCTGGGATTGCCCTGGTTCCAGGCACATAATCCCAGCATAGACTGGACCACTGGAGCCATCCACTTCCAATCCCCTTATTGCCGCCAGCATTGCCTGAGTCTTAGAGACGGGACTGTCCCATCACTTCTCAGCCTGGAGGCCGACACCGAGCCGGACGTTCGGGCTCTCCTTCCACCGGCTTACCATGCATTCCTAGACGTTTTTAGTAAGAAGGGGCAGACAAACTTCCGCCGCACAGGCCCTACGATTGCCCCATCGAACTGCTGCCCGGAACAGAGGTGCCTTTTGGGAGGATCTACCCTCTTTCTGAACCTGAATTGGCGGCTCTTAAATCCTACTTGGATGAAAACACTAAGAAGGGATTCATCAGACCGTCTACATCCCTGGCCGGAGCCGGCATCTTCTTTGCGGAGAAGAAGGATCACTCACTCCGGCCGTGCATTGACTATAGGGAGCTCAACCGGGTAACCATCAAGAACCGGTACCCGCTACCCTTGGTTCCAGAACTTTTTCAACGGCTGGGGTCAGCAACCATCTTTACAAAGCTCGACCTGCAGGGGGCATACAATCTTATTCGGATCAGGGAAGGAGACGAGTGGAAGACTGCATTCCGCACTCGGTTTGGGCATTACGAATATTTGGTGATATCCTTCGGCCTATGTAATGCCCCCGCAACCTTTCAACACTTTGTCAATGACGTGTTTCGAGACTTCCTGGATCTCTTCGTCATCATATACTTAGACGACATCCTGGTCTTCTCTACTTCCTTGGAGGAACACCGCAGGCACGTTACTAAGGTTCTTGGGCGTCTACGGCAGAATGGCTTATACGCCAAAGCGGAAAAGTGTTCTTTTGAACAGCCCAGTATGCATTTCCTGGGGCTGATCATCTCCACAACTGGCATCCATATGGATCCACAGAAAGTCCTGCACCTACAGACCGAAAAGGGGTACAGAGATTTGTGGGCTTCGCAAATTTCTACAGGAAATTTATAAAAGGATTTTCCGCCATTGTGGAGCCCATCACACGTCTAACTAAACAAAATACCCGATACCAGTGGTCCCCTGAGGCTCAAGCCGCCTTTCAGAGACTCAAGTCCCTCTTCACGTCCGCCCCCATTCTGAAGCACCCGGACCCAGCTTTACCTTATGTCCTTGAGGTGGACGCATCGGAAACTGCAGTGGGGGCTATCCTGTCCCAGCACCAGGGTGTCAAGGCCCTGCTCCATCCAGTGGCCTTCTTCTCCAGGAAACTAACCGCACCAGAGCGGAATTACGACATGGGAGACAGGGAGCTACTGCCCATTAAGTCAGCTTTAGAGGAGTGGCGTTATCTGCTGGAAGGGGCTTCCCATCCTATTCTTATATTTACCGATCACAAGAACCTGGAGTATCTCCGAACAGCAAAGAGACTAAGACCTAGGCAAGCCCGCTGGGCGCTGTTCTTCTCCAGGTTTCATTTTCATCTAACATATCATCCCGGATCTAAGAATAGCAAGCCTGACGCCCTCTCCCGGATGTTCACGGAGCCAGGCAATACTGCCCCACTGGATACTATACTTCCTGCACGGAATTTCCTGCTGACGGATGAGGACTTTCTCTCCCAACTTCCTCGGGTCTTGGACGGTTCCGCTACCGACAGAGACACCCGATTGACCGTAAGAGATGGTCTACGGTGGTTTGGGCGGAGAATGTTCATCCCGGCAAGTCTGTGTCTTAAAGTCTTGGGTCGTTGCCATGACCATAAACTGGCCGGACATTTTGGTGCACAAAAGACCGCTGAGCTCATCTCACGGTCATTCTGGTGGCCCAACATTTTGGAGGACTGTAGGAAGTATGTTGGGGCCTGTCCTGTCTGTGCCAGAAACAAAACGGACAGAGCTAAAGCCTGGGGTCTGTTAAACCCCCTTCCCATACCTGAACGCCCGTGGTCGCAACTGGCGATAGATTTTATTGTCGAACTCCCCCCGTCGGAAGGTTTTACTACCATCTTTGTCATAGTGGATCGAATGACAAAGATGGCACATTTCATCCCTATGAAGGGGACCCCCTCAGCGGCCGAAACGGCCAGTACGTTCATAAAGGAAGTCGTCCGACTTCATGGAGTGCCCAGTAACATCGTGTCTGATCGGGGGGTCCAATTCACGTCCAAATTTTGGAGAGCCCTGTGTGCTGGGCTAGAAATCGAGCTTGCATTCTCTTCTGCCTACCATCCACAGGCGAACAGACAGAAGGAAAGGACGAATCAGACTCTGGAACAGTACTTACGGTGCTTCTCGTCCTTCTCTCAGGATGATTGGGTCGCACTACTGCCAGTGGCCGAGTTTGCTTACAATAACACCATCCACTCGGCCACCCAGCAGTCCCCATTTTGGGCCAATTATGGCTACCACCCCACATTCCTGCCCGACTTAAATCCGGAGTGTACCGTCCCAGCAGCACAGGATGTCACCAACTTCCTCCACTCCAATTGTCGACTCTTTCAGGAGACATTATCCAAGTCCCGGGAGGCTATCAAAGAGGCCTATGATAAGAGGAGACGGGGGAAAATGGAGCTTCAACCCAGTAACCGGGTTTGGCTGTTAACGAGGAACTTGAAGCTTGCATGCCCCTCGAAAAAATTGGGCCCGAGATTCCTGGGGCCTTTTCCTGTGAAAAGACATTAACCGGGTGGCATTCGAACTTGATCTCTGAAGATCCACCCGGTTTTCCATGTGTCTCTACTAAAACCCATGGTCCTCGATTCCTTCTCGGGTCGAAAAGTAGGGCCACCGGGCCCCATCCTAGTGAACGGAGAGGAGGAGTTTGAGGTAGAAGCGATTTTAAACTGTCGCTGGAGAGCTGGAGAGACCCAGTACCTGATCAAATGGAAGGAGTTCGGCCCGGAGGAGAACTCTTGGGAACCTGAAAGGAACATCGATGCCCCTGGACTGATCCGAGCCTTCAGAAGAAATCGGCAAGGTGATGACACCCGGTAAGGCATCCGGAGGCTGCGCCTTGGGGGGGGGGGCAATGTTAGGAAAGAGGACAAGTGTGCCAGCAAAACTGGCTGTTTCCGCGGTGGTGCGCACGCCTGTGCACGTTTGCGCGCGTGTGCTTGCGCGCGCACGCGCCGGAAACGGCGCCAAATGGCGCTATTTAAGCCTGGAAGTCCCTGCAATGTGTGCTGCTCATTCTACAGCGTCCGTGACCTGTGAGCCTCAGCTCCCTCCATCTGTTCCTGTGTTCGTTTGCTTCCTGTTTTACCCGGCTTGTCCTGACCTGCTGTTTGCTACCTGCACCGACTCCGGCTATCCACGACCATCCAATTTTCTACTCCTTTGTACCTCTGCTGCCCGCCCATTGAACGAACCTTTGCTTGGACTTGACTACCCGCCTGCCTGATCCTTTTGTACCTTCCTGCCTGCCCGTTGCCGACCCAGCCTGTACGACCACTCTTCTATCTGCACGTCTTCTGGAACCTCACTACATCATCAGTGACCATCCAGCCCTCGTGCCATCCCGCACGCTTGGCCCTCTGTCTACTCTACCAGGGGTACTTGAATCGGGTGCGCAAGAGCGGTTGTTCCCTGCACAAGACAGACTCCACCACCAGGTTCGTGACACCACCACAATGGATTTGAAATGAAACAAACAAGATGTGCTTTAACTGCAGACTTTCAACTTTAATTTGAGGGTATTTACATCCAAATCAGGTGAACGGTGTAGCAATTACAACAGTTTGTATATGTGCCTCCCACTTTTAAGGGATCAAAAGTAATGGGACAGATTAACAATCATAAATCAAACTTTCACTTTTTAATACTTGGTTGCAAATCCTTTGCAGTCAATTACAGCCTGAAGTCTGGAACGCATAGACATCACCAGATGCTGGGTTTCATCCCTGGTGATGCTCTGCCAGGCCTCTAATGCAACTGTCTTCAGTTCCTGCTTGTTCTTGGGGCATTTTCCCTTCAGTTTTGTCTTCAACAAGTGAAATGCATGCTCAATCGGATTCAGGTCAGGTGATTGACTTGGCCATTGCAGAACATTCCACTTCTTTCCCTTAAAAAACTCTTTGGTTGCTTTCGCAGTATGCTTCGGGTCATTGTCCATCTGAACTGTAAAGCGCCGTTCAATGAGTTCTGAAGCATTTGGCTGAATATGAGCAGATAATATTGCCCGAAACACTTCAGAATTCATCCTGCTGCTTTTGTCAGCAGTCACGTCATCAATAAATACAAGAGAACCAGTTCCATTGGCAGCCATACATGCCCACGCCATGACACTTCCACCACCATGCTTCACTGATGAGATGGTATGCTTTGGATCATGAGCAGTTCCTTTCCTTCATACTCTTCTCTTCCCATCACTCTGGTACAAGTTGATCTTGGTCTCATCTGTCCATAGGATGTTGTTCCAGAACTGTGAAGGCTTTTTTAGATGTTGTTTGGCAAACTCTAATCTGGCCTTCCTGTTTTTGAGGCTCACCAATGGTTTACATCTTGTGGTGAACCCTCTGTATTCACTCTGGTGAAGTCTTCTCTTGATTGTTGACTTTGACACATATACACCTACCACCTGGAGAGTGTTCTTGATCTGGCCAACTGTTGTGAAGGGTGTTTTCTTCACCAGGGAAAGAATTCTTCGGTCATCCACCACAGTTGTTTTCCGTGGTCTTCCGGATCTTTTGGTGTTGCTGAGCTCACCGGTGCGTTCTTTCTTTTTAAGGATGTTCCAAACAGTTGATTTGGCCACACCTAATGTTTTGCTATTTCTCTGATGGGTTTGTTTTGTTTTTTTTCAGCCTAATGATGGCTTGCTTCACTGATAGTGACAGCTCTTTGGATCTCATATTGAGAGTTGACAGCAACAGATTCCAAATGCAAATAGCACACTTGAAATTAACTCTGGACCTTTTATCTGCTCCTTGTAAATGAGATAATGAGGGAATAACACACCTGGCCATGGAACAGCTGAGCAGCCAATTGTCCCATTACTTTTGGTCCCGTAATAGTGGGAGGCACATATACAAACTGTTGTAATTCCTACACCATTCACCTGATTTGGATGTAAATACCCTCAAATTAAAGCTGAAAGTCTGCACATCTTGTTCGTTTCATTTCAAATCCATTGTGGTGGTGTATAGAGCCAAAAAGATTAGAATTGTGTTGATGTCCCAATATTTATGGACCTGACTGTATGTGTCCCGGATTAAAGGGATGATGTGGCAACCCTAGTCTGAAGTTATTCTAACGGGTGCATGTTGGTTCTGGCATATTCCAAAGAACCTGGGTCTGTAAAGCACTACAGGGTATAAAGTAACACTATTACAAGGGGTTAACTCGCCATGACAAAGAAGAGGAGTGTAGTTGCTATGGGTAACCAAGTGAAGGAACAAGCTACAAGCTAGTTGTTAACCACTTCAATACCAGGCACTTAGAACACATCCCTACAAGACCAATTTTCAGCTTTCAGTGCTGTTGTGCTTTGAACGACAATTGCACGGTCATGCGGCATTGTAACTAAACAAAATGTTTTATCATTTTTCTCCCACAAATAGAGCTTTCTATTCTGATCACCCCTGCGGTTTTTATTTTTTGCGCTACAAATAAAAAAAGACCGAAAATTTTGAAAAAAAAAAGTTTTTCTGTCACAAAACTTTGTAAATAAGTAAATTTTCTCCTTCACTGACGGGCACTGATGAGGCTACACTGATGGACACTGATGAGGCAGTACTGATTGGCACTGATGAGGCGGCACTGATAAGGTGGCACTGACGGACACTGATGATGAGGCACTTATATGCAGCAATGATGGGCACTGGTAGGTGGCACTGATATGCAGCACTGACGGACACTGATATGCAGCACTGACGGACACTGGTAAGAGGCACTGATGGGCACTCATAGGCAGCACTGATGGGCACTGATAGGTGACACTGGTAGGTGGCACTGGTGGGCACTGATAGGTGGCACTGGTGGGCACTGATAGGGGGCACTGGTGGGCGGCAATGACAAATGCAGTAATAGGGGCCAATTCCCTGGTGGTCTATGGTGGCATCTGAAGTTGGCACTGGGTGCCATCCATGTTGGGCACTGTGCCCGTTACCTGGTGGTCTAGGGTGGGCTCTCTGGCGGTCTAGGATCGGCTCCATGGTGGTCCTGATCGGCTCCCTGGTGGTCTCCCTGGGTGGGCTTTCCCGGGTGGGCTCCCTGGTGGTCTAGGGTGGCAATCCTAAGGGGGGCTGCGCTGATAAACACTCAGCACAGACCCCCCCCTCTTAAGAGAGCAGTCTATCGGCTCTCCACTACTCGCGTCTGCAGACACGAGTAGAGGAAAAGCAGATAAATGGCTTTTCCTATTTACACTGTGACCAGCTGTGATTGGTCACGGCTGATCACATGGTAAAGAGCTTCAGATGGAAGCTTTTTGCCGAGATCAGTAATGCGGTGGGTCAGGCTGACACACCGCACCACAGATCATTGTGATGCACGCCCCCCCGCGGGCGTGTGCTGGCATGTTATCCTGCTGGACGTTATATGACACCCAGTCAGGATATCTGAACCATTTTCCGGCCATCATTCTGCATACGGCGGTAGGGAAGTGTTTTTGACAGGTACCTGTCTCCACTTCCGGGAGACCTGGCTATGGCGAGATCCCCCAGAAGTTCGGCCCCCTCCTCCTTCCCCCCTCGGCTGGGCCATTCACAAAGCACAGCGTACTTCGAGCATGCGCAGTAGGGAAATTACTGTGAAACTATTTCATAGTTGCCAACAGTCACTAATTTCCCGGGACATTCCCGGGATTTAGACCTTTTTCCCAATCTTAACATTTCCCGGGATATGTCCAGGAAAATCGGCAGTTTCACGATTTTCACTGCTGCCGCCAGCCACTAGGGGTCTGTGGCTACTGGTGAATTGTCTCCACCGCCGTTTTAAAGAAGACCAGCTCAGGCTCGTGAGGACGAAACAAGAGGCAGAGCCCGGGTGGCAATGTAAGAAAGCGGCTGCCCATTGGCAGTCGCTGTCATTGCCTCCCGGGCTCCGCCTCTTGGTTCTTCTCTGCTCCACAAGCTACTGCCCGGCTGCATCACATGACATTAGATGAGCAAACTTTGCAGATTTGGCGCTCTGCTTCTATGGTTAAGTCGGTATATAAAGAGATCAGACTGCTCTTTCTTATAGAAATTATAACTTTTTATTTTGTCACCTGTGTAAGATGAAGTTGGCAGGCGAATGTGCGGATGTCAATGCACAGCGGGCGGGGATTGTGCGGCTGTTTTG
This sequence comes from Glandirana rugosa, assembly GCA_018402905.1. NCBI lineage: Eukaryota > Metazoa > Chordata > Amphibia > Anura > Ranidae > Glandirana > Glandirana rugosa. The sequence goes on from BLSH010429888.1 coordinate 606,480, forward strand.
ATCTGAGTTGGCGGACTGGAGGTGATAGAGGGAGGTCGATGTACCCTGACACCATGGACCGGCCTGCCAGGTGAGTGATGGTGGGGGGTAGTGACTGCCCAGAGTGCTGAGCTGATCCAGGAATATATACATAGTTGCCAACAGTCCCTAATTTTCCGGGACATTCCTGGGATTTAGACCTTTTTCCCTGTCTTAACGTTTCCTGGGAAGTGTCCCGGGAAATCTGCGTTATCATGATTTTTGCAGTCATTGCCGGGTCGCTAGAGGTCCACGGCCGACATTGGTGAATTGTCTCCGCCGCCATTTTAAAGAAGATCAGCTGAGTCTCGTGAGGAAGAAACAAGAGTCAGAGCCTGGATGGCAATGAAAGAAGGCGTCTGCCCCATTGGCAGTCGCTTTCATTGCCACCCAGGCTCCACCTCTTGGTTCTTCCCTGCTCCACGAGCTGGTCTTCTGGTGTGGAGATCAAATCACCAGCAGTGGCATCGCTACCAGGGTGCAGCCTGGACCCGGGTAAAGAGGAGCCCAAGTGACAGTGTCTTCCCTGTGCCTTGGTCACAGAGTGAGTGAGACACCATCTCCCCTGGGGACAGGGACCACCATATCCCCTGGGGAGACAGAGGGGCCACCATCCCTCCTGGGGAGACAGAGCGACCACCATCCCTCCTGGGGGCAGGGACCACCATCCCCTTGGGGAGAGGGACCACCATTCCCCCTGGAGAAAGGAACCACCATCCCCCCTGGGGAGAGGGACTACCATCCCTCCTGGGGAGACAGATGGACTACCACCCCCCGGGGAGACAGAGGTAACACCACCCCCCCTGGGGGCAGGGGCTACCATCCCTCCTGGGGAGATAGAGGGACCACCACCCCCCCCCGGGGAGACAGAGGGACCACCATACCCCTGGGGAGACAGAGGGGACCACCACACCCCTGGGGAGACAGAGGGACCACCTTTCCCCCTGGGGAGACAGAAGGATCACCATCCCCCCTGGGGAGAGGGGCCACCATCCCCCCTGGGGAGAGGGGCAACCATCCCCACTGGGGAGAGAGACCATCATATTCTCTTGGGACAGGGAACCCCATTTCCCCTGGGGACAGGGGCCCCATGTCCTCTAGGGACAGGGACCCCCATCTGACCTGATATCCGACCACAACCATGTTACCCCTATCCGTGACAGTGCACAGATTTGGGGTGCACACCGTTACCATGCGCTGTCGGCCCAAAACTAGCCTGCCCAGAGCCCTGCATGGCATTGTGGCAGGTTAGACAGGAGCGAGCCCGATGCACTATCCTGACAAGTGTCTACTGCTCTGTCCTGTTGGCTCTCCCCAGCAGCAGGTCAGAGCACAGTGGCAGGCTAGGTCACACACTAGTGACACACTGCATCTGGTGGTAGGCAAAGTGACACGCTGCATCTGGTGGCAGGCGAAGTGACACACTGCATCTGGTAGCAGGCGGCAAATGACCCGCCTCCAATTATAATAAGGCTCCGCCTACTGACAAAAAAGTGTCGGTATAAATTTCTTGACAATGTTGGCAACTATGCTATTTATGGGATCTGAAAGTGCATAGAGGGATTGCTGAAAAGGTGAAAATACACTTTAAAGCATCCCCCAAGCATGTAATTTAAAGCTCCACTCTAGGCCTCTCCAGTTCGCAAGGGTTACATGCCCTAGGGATAGAATGGCTCCCTGCACGCTGTGTGACTTGGCCTCCTGAAGTCTTTTTGGTGCTCCGACGGTGGTTGCCCTCTGTTGTTATTGAGTACAATGCACATGTACAGTAGTCCTGCATTGTACATGAGGATGGTAAGGGCTTACCCACAAACCTTAGAGCTTGAGGCCTAGTGGATCGAGGAGTAGGTGAAATTAATATTAAAAAGTATTCCCCGTTGTTTGCCATTTAAAAAAAAAAAATGGGCTCTGGTGTAAGGGTCTTATAAATACCCACCCTTAATTATGTACTTACTTTGTCCTGTGCTATAACCTAAGTTAGAGTGATTCTTAAACATTGGCTTTTTAACTGACAAGTTTTAATGTTTAAATATTGTTATTATTATTATTATAGGAAAGATGATAACGAACGTGAGAAAGATAAATACTGATAAATACCATATATATACTCGTGTATAAGTCGACCCATGTATAAGCCAACCCCCTACTTTTGCCCAAAAAATATGGGAAAACTTATTGACCCGCGTATAAGCCTAGGGTGGGAAATGCAGCAGCCAGAACACAGGGAGCCAGGACACAGGGATATTAGCCAGGACACAGGGATTTTAGACAGGACACAGGGATTTTAGACAGGACACAGAGACTGTAGCCAGAACACATAAGGGATGAGTAAGGTAGTTTCACATTAAACAGAGCTGTGCTGCTTCTAAGAGCCGTTCTGTGCTGTGTAAGTGTGACTAATCACATTGGAATGTAGAGAATGCTGAGAGAGAGCTGCAGATCTTCACTGAGATCAGGAGGTGGGCGGGACTGAACAGCTAACATCAGCTTGTCCCGCCCACCTGCGGACATCAATCTGAAAATCTGACACCTCTCTCAGCATTCTCTGCATTCCAATGTGATTAGTCACACTTACACAGCACAGAACGGCTCTTAGAAGCTGCACGGCTCTGTTTAATGTGAAACTACTGATCACCAACAGACACTGACTCGGGTATAAGCCGAGGGGGGTCTTTTTCAGCACAAAAAATGTGCTGGAAAATTCGGATAATACCCGAGTATATACAGTATGTCTAGGACATAACTGGAACTAACTAGGATTGTACAATAATATGCACATATATACTTTATCAAGATGTGCAGTAATTACTAACAGGTGTTATTAAGAGTGACCAACATATGTGTAGTGACAATTCTATGAAAGTGGGTTTGTCTTTAGTGATGACAAGCAATGGGTGGACATTTCCTTTATT
>BLSH010429966.1:1749-29447 GCA_018402905.1 Glandirana rugosa
ACCCCCCCCCCCCCATTACTCTCCTTTCATCTGTCTAAGGATCCATAACCACTACTCTCATTCTTTCTTTATAGGGATTCCCCCTTCCTTTCCTCCTGCTGAGATCCCCCCATGTCCTTCCTCTCTGTGAGCCCCCCTTCCCCAATCCCCATTATTCCCCTTTCCTTTCTCTAAGAGCCCCCATCACTTTCCTTTCCTCTCTCCAACCCCCCCCCCCCACCCTTCAAATTACAATTCATTCTTCTCTCTAAGAGAACTCCATCCCTTCCAACCCTCTAAGGACCCCTCAATTATTTTCCTCTCCCTTTTCTTTCCTCTGAGGATCTTTCCCGTTACTCTTCTTTCCTTTTCTTTATCAAACCCCCCATTCTCCTGTTTCCTTTCTCTAAGGACCCCCCCCCCCCTTCCTGTCCTGAAGAACCCCTTTCTCTCTCCTCTCACCTCTCTAAGGTCCCCCATTACTCTCCCTGAAGATCTCCCTCCTGAACCCTCTAATAGGCCCCATTATCGGAGTCTGCGGCCCCCCAGTCATGTGATCTCCTCTCTTTTAGGGCCCCTGAACATCTCCCTCCAGTATGATGTCATTCTGGACTCTGAGCGGTCGGTCAGTCGAATGTCCTTCACAAACAGCCAGAAAAAGATGATGGAGACCTTGGTGCTGAAGGTGGACCACCCTGTGTGCCGGAATCACAGCATTTCCCTTCTGGTGAGAGATGTGGTCCCTCTCTGTCCCTCTGATGGGGGGGGGGGCATTACCATAGGTGGGGTATTGTACAGAGTCTTATGTTATGGCATTTGGGGTTCACAAAATAGATTTCTTTTTCTGTGATTTACATCTCCGTCTCCCTTTAGGACTGCTTTCTGGAGGACGGCTCTCCCGTGTTGGCCTCTGTTACCGCCTCTCAGAACCGAGATGCCTCTCATTGGCTTCTCTCTCCATCCAGTAGTCTTACAGACAGCACCCAGGTAGGTGTGGAGCCTCTCGTGGTCATTGACTGGACCTCACAATGGGCCAAAACAGAATCAAACTATTATCACATCACCTGCCAGGCAGGGTGGATCAATGGGCACAGGGGGCAAATCCTAAACAAAGGGAAAAGAAGAAAAGCGCCTCTGTCACGCACCTGGTGGATGAGTCTGACTTATGCAGTAGGTAACCTCCCTTACGACCCTGACTCGGGAGCCCCTGGCAGAGTAGACAGGTGGCTCGGGAGTGCAGGGTGGCACGAGGGTCGGACTGGGTCACTGGTGTTGGTAGGGAGTCCGTTGATGCACTCGTGCACTTGTAGAATGGTCGTACAGGCCGGGTCGTAGAACAGGCTGGCAGAGCGGTACAAGAGGAGCAGGCAGATGGATGGTCGGGTACAGGCAGGGTCGTCAACAGGCGGACAGGCAAAGTACAGGAGGGCTAGGCAGAAGAGTGGTCGTAGGCAGTCCAGGGGTTCGGTGCAGGCAGAGATCAGCAAAGTCAGGCAAGCCGGGTCTCAGGAACAGAGAATCAGATGCAGGTCGCTCAGGAAACACACAATATACGCTGTAGACAGCACTTGCTGCAGGGCGCACACTGTTTAAATAGAGCCGCCCGGCGCCTCCAGGGGCGCGAAGAAACCACAACCAACTGCAAACAAGTCCTCAGCACCGTTTTCTTCTAACAGCCTCTGAGTGCAATGACTTATTGAAACCATAAGATGAACAAAGCAAAGTTACATTGGAGTAAACATGGCTGCATCCCTTCTAATGGAGGAAAGGGCGAATCACCCGTGGGGTCTCTCCGAGAGCGGTGTGCACCCTCACTTGGTCAAAGGACGCCGGCCGGTCCCATAGAGGGTATCCAGGTAGATGGAGGAGAGCCCTGGAACGCAGCGTCAGGCAACGTGGGACGTCTACACTACGGGAAAAGGGCCAGAAAGCACAGCGCGTTTCAGGGCGTGCGCAGAAGACCCGCTGGGCATGCGCGCTCCTTTCTCACGTGTATGGAAGAGAGGAGCGAGTAAAGGAAATCTATGGAGGGGCCTCCGTGCTTAATGATTGGATATAAAAAAGGCACACTTGACCAGCTGAGAAGGGACAGAGACCAGAAAGGCCTGGAAGTTTAACCCCTTCAGCCCCTGAAGGATTTCCCCCTCTAGGACCAGAGCACTTTTTGCGATTCGGCACTGCGTCGCTTTAACTGACAATTGCGCGGTCGTGCGGCGTTGCACCCACACTAAATTTGCGTCCTTTTTTCCCACAAATAGAGCTTTCTTTTGGGGGTATTTGATCACCGCTGCGTCATTTCTGATCACCGCTATAAACAAAAAAGAGCGACAATTTTGCAAAAAAAAAAACACATTTCTTACTTTTTGCTAAAATACAAATCCAAAAAAAAAAATATAAAAAAATATTTTTTGGCCGATTTATATTCTTCCTCATATTTTTGGTAAAAAAAAATCGCAATCGGCGTTTATTGATTGGTTTGGGCAAAAGTTGCTGCGTTTATGAATGATGAGAATTAATTTCTGGGGTTTTTATTTTTTTTTTATGCTTTACTAGTAATGGCGGCGATCTGCGATTTTTAACGGTACTGCAATATTGCGGCGGACGTGTCGGACCATTTTGACACTTTTTTGGTACCATTGGCATTTATACAGCGATCAGAGGGGGCGCTCTAAGTGTTCCCTCAGTGTGTTCTAACTGTATTGGTGCTGGCAGGGGGAGGGGAGTGATCACGGCTTCCATATACAGGAAGCCTGCGATCGCAGCCCTTCCCCCTCTATGAGAACGGAGATCCGTGTTTACATACAACGACCTCCGTTCTCTCACTGCGGGGGAGGGGGCCATCGCGGGTAGCCGGCGGTGATTGAGTCCACACACCCGCAAGGGTAGGATTAAATAACCAATATATATAATGGGAAATGAAGAAAAGAATATAAGGAGGGCAACATTAACATCAATCGCCATGATATTGGATTACAACATACAGCATCCTCGTTTAGTCCATTAGGGGATAAAGAATCCAAAATGTAGATCCAATGCGTTTCGCGTTCACCGTCCATCCTCTGACAGATGATTGGGTATCGATTCTACCACCCCAACCTGTAGGCCTACAGTGGCCTTATTATGGGGCTCCATGGAACGCTGTGTAAATCACAGCCCTTCTCCACAAACCTGCGATGCCTCCCAAAGCGTTGTCTTAAAGGGCGAATGGCGCGGCCTATAGGAGTACCCCAAATCCTGACCCTCCATCAGTTGAGATTCACCAGATGAGCTACACTATTCAATCTTCAGTCCTCCATCTCTGGTGACCCATGTGGCCTCGTTATCCTGGAGAGAAGCTCCAGGGTGGTCTTCTTGTTGTAGACCTTCAAGGTTCTCCATGTTGGGTGTCCAGAGACGGCCTTCTGCACTGCTGTAAAGAGCAGTGATTGGGGGACCCCAGTCTTCCTGTCTGCCTGAACCAATCCAACCATTCTCCTTCCACCTCTTCCAATAACGAGGTGTTTTCACCACAGCGTCACAACTTCTCTGTAATCTCTAGAGATGGTGTTGTGTGCAATCCCAGGAGGTCAGCAGGTTCCGAGATGTTACAACCAAGTTCACCACCAGTAATTATTCCATGCTCACTGAAGTCAAACTTCTTCTCCATTCCAATTGGTTTGACAAAAATGGAGACTTTTGACTTGCAATGCACTTTGACATTGTTTGTTAGGGAATAGGTTTACCCAGGGCTTTTTTTCTTAGAGAATAGGTGCTGGAACAACCCCCTTCTGAGTCACTTCTTGTGCCCACCCCCTACCCACCTCTGATGAGTTGGACCATCCCTTGGTTCCACCCCCTACCCACCTCTGATGAGTCGGACCATCCCTTGGTTCCACCCCCTACCCACCTCTGATGAGTCGGACCATCCCTTGGTTCCACCCCCTACCCACCTCTGATGAGTCAGACCATCCCTTGGTTTCACCCCCTACCCACCTCTGATGAGTCAGACCATCCCTTGGTTTCACCCCCTACCCACCTCTGATGAGTCGGACCATCCCTTGGTTCCACCCCCTACCCACCTCTGATGAGTCGGACCATCCCTTGGTTCCACCCCCTACCCACCTCTGATGAGTCGGACCATCCCTTGGTTCCATCCCCTACCCACCTTTGATGAGTCGGACCATCCCTTGGTTCCACCCCCTACCCACCTCCCAGCACTGCCTCATTTAGAGAATACAGAGCCAAGTATCATTATGTCGTGCTAAGTAATTTGTATGGAATTTGGTAATGATAACAAGAAAAGCAGTAAAATAGATCCTCTGCAGCCAGCAACAATAGATCCCCCCAGAAACAATAGACCCCCAGCAACATCGGACCCCTGCAAGAAAATATCACCCCAAAAACAATTGACCTCCAGCAGGAAGAACAGATCTCCCAGCAGCCAGCATCGATGGACTCTCCAGCAGCCAGGAACAAATAAACCCCTCTCTCAACAGTAGATCCATTCCACCAACAATTGACCTCCCAGCAATAGATCCCCCGCCAGCAACAATAGGCACCACACAAAACTAGAGACCCTCCACCAACAATTGACCTCCCAGGTACCACACAAGACTAGAGACCATCCAGCAACAATAAATCCCCCAACAGCCAGCATCAATAGACCCTCCATCACACCCTGGCACCCCTTGGCAATCCATACATTCAAAGCTGGAGTTGCCAGAACTGCTTTCCCTTGTGTTCCCTCTATAAAAACAATGCCCTGGGTTTACCCAATAAAGTTGCCCCTGGATGTATATAACCTATATATCACATAATCACATGACATCTTTTCTGCCCCCCTGTAGATTCCCTTCCAGCTCTGTGGCAGTGGAGGAAGCTGTGAGCCTAACTTTGACCTACGTGTACGGTAAGTACCAAATTTTCACCCAGAGGTTTAAAAACCTCCTACAGAGAGAGGATCTCTGTAGAGATCTAGGCAACAGATTGGGTCTCCGGCCTTTATGGTGAAGTCAGCATCCATCTAGATATTTCAGTACTCTGAGCCCAGGTCATACCCTCAATGTGCTTAGGGGCAAGTAAATCAAGCTTGGTTCCATTCATGGGGGAGTTCAGTGAAATCAGCTAGAAGTCTGCAAACAATCAACTTAGCATTGAAACCTTTTGAAGTCTACGGCTAATACACAATCTGTTGGTAAAAATAGGGCATGGGAAGTTGGGCACTGCCATTGGGTGAATGTTGCTATATACCATATTGTACAGTGGGGGGTTGTGTGTGTGGCGGGTGTTGTTCCTACAAATGCTTGGGGGAGATCATCTGCAATGGCCTTCCTCCTGAGTATGAGATATGAGTCGCCGGCACGGCTATAATGTACACAACAGCCCCAGGGATTTACCAGATAGGGTCATGCCCCTAATTGGTCAATGATGTCACCAGGGATCCCTGGCCAATTAGTCTACATACAGCAGTTGGGGATTCAGGCATGCCAACTGGCTAATTTGTTCTGGCTGGGTTTGGGCCAAACACTAATTTACCTGAAAGTCATCTCTATTTTAGTGACCTTATGTCCATGTAGGAGCAAATTTTCTTTTTGATCACATACATTGTCTGTTGCAGGATGGAAAATTTGATTGTGGAGGAGGGAGCCTCATTCTCTGTGTTCCTCAAACTTCATAACAAGGGAGAAAACGCCAAAAGGGTTAAGCTTTGGGTCAACTACTCAACTGGACTATCTTTCCGCAAAGTTAATATCACAGAGGTACTGAGGTCATGTCGGGGGGATGGGGTCAGCTAAGTAATTTTCTTACTGTGCATTATTCTTGAGGAATAACCATAATCTCTTGGTCTTTGAAGGCATCAAGGAGGATCTCACTATTGTGTGAAGATTTGGAGACCCAACACCTCTCTTGTAATATCAGTCACCCTATCATGAGACGGGCATCCTGGGTGAGTCTACAATTGAGAAGGGAAGGTGTGGAGGAGAGGGGTTCATGGAAGAAAATGGAAGAGAATTGTGCTTTTGTTAAATGAGGAGGAAAGTATGGTAAGGTAGGTAGAGGAAAGACATTGGATGGTGTGAGGAAGATGATATATAGAGGGCATGTATGGAAGAGATGTTTGGATGCAATATATGGAGGAGATGTATGGAGGACATGTATGGAGCATATATTTGAATGAGATGCATGGAGGAGATGTTTGGATGAGATGTATGGGGGAGATATGTGGAGGACATGTATGGAGGAGATGTTTGGATCAGATGTATGGAGGAGATGTTTGGAGGACATGTATTGAGGATATTTATGGAGATGTTTGGATGAGATGTATGGAGGACATGTATGAAGAAGATGTTTGGATGAGATGAATGGAGGACATGTATGAAGGAGATGTTTGGATGAGATGTATGGAGGACATGTATGAAGAAGATGTTTGGATGAGATGTATGGAGGAGATATTTGGAGGACATGTATTCAAGAGATGCTTGGCGAACATGCATGGAGGAGATATTTGGAGGGAATGTTTGGAGGACATGCATTGAGGATATTTACGGAGGAGATGTTTGGATGAGATGTATGGAGGAGATGTTTGGATGAGATGTATGGAGGAGATATTTAGAGGACATGTATTGAGGATATTTATGGAGATGTTTGGATGAGATGTATGGAGGACATGTATGAAGGAGATGTTTGGATGAGATGTATGGAGGAGATGTTTGAATATGTATGGAGGAGATGTTTTGATGAGATGTATGGAGGAGATGTTTGGATATGTATGGAGGAGATGTTTTGATGAGATGTATGGAGGAGATGTTTGGATAAGATGTATGGAGGAGATGTTTGGATGAGATGTATGGAGGAGATGTTTGGATAAGATGTATGGAGGAGATGTTTGGAGGACACGTATTGAGGATATTTATGGAGGAGATGCTTGGATCAGATGTATGGAGGAGATATTTGGAGGACATGTATTGAGGATATTTATGGAGATGTTTGGATGAGATGTATGGTGTACATTTATGAAGGAGATGTTTGGAGGACATGTATCAAGGACAAGGACATGTATGAAGGAGATGTTTGGATGAGATGTATGGAGGAGATGTTTGGATGAGATGTATGGAGGAGATGTTTGGATAAGATGTATGGAGGAGATGTTTGGATGAGATGTATGGAGGAGATGTTTGGATAAGATGTATGGAGAAGATGTTTGGAGGACATGTATTGAGGATATTTATGAAAGAGCTGTTTGGATGAGATGCATGGAGGACATGTATGAAGAAGATGTTTGGATGAGATGTATGGAGGAGATGTTTGGATGAGATGTATGGAGGACATGTATGAAGGAGATGTTTGGATGAGATGTATGGAGGACATGTATGGAGGAGATGTTTGGATCAGATGTATGGAGGAGATGTTTGGAGGACATGTATTGAGGATATTTCTGGAGATGTTTGGATGGCATGTATGGAGGACATGTGTGAAGAAGATGTTTGGATGAGATGAATGGAGGAAATGTTTGGATGAGATGTATGGAGGAGATATTTAGAGGACATGTAAGGAGAATATGCTTGTTGAACATGTATGGAGGAGATGTTTGGATGAGATGTATTGTCACGTACCTGACGGTGGAGTCTGTCTTGTGCAGGGAACAACCGCTCTTGCGCACCCGATTCAAGGACCCCTGGTAGTGGAGACAGAGGCCCAAGAGTGCGGGATGGCACGAGGGCTGGAGGGTCACTGATGATGTAGCGATGCTCCAGGAGACGTGCAGATCGAAGGATGGTCGTTCAGGCTGGGTCGGCAACAGGCAGGCAGGAAGATACAAAGGATCAGGCAAAAGAGTAGTCAAAGTCCAAGCAAGGTTCGTTAACGGGCGGGCAGCAGAGGTACAAGGGAGCAGACAATCGGATGGTCGTGGATAGCCGGGGTCGGTGCAGGTAGCAGACAGCAGGTCGGGACAAGCCGGGTCAACAGGAGGCAAACAACACAGGAACAGGTATCAGGAGCCGAGGCTTACAGGTCGGGAACGCTGTAGAGCGAGCAGCACCTGCTCTCAGAAATCTCCGGGTTTAAATAGGCCCATTTGGCGCCGTTTCTGGCGCGTGCGCGCGCACGGGCGCGCGCACGGAAGCGCGCGCCACCGCGGAAATGCCAGGATTTGACCAGTAATTGTTCTTTTCCTAACATGTATGGAGGAGATATTTGGAGGGTATGTTTGGAGAACATGCATTGAGGATATTTATGGATGAGATGTATGGAGGAGATGTTTGGATGAGATGTATGGAGGAGATATTTGGAGGGTATGTTTGGAGAACATGCATTGAGGATATTTATGGATGAGATGTATGGAGGAGATGTTTGGATGAGATGTATGGAGGAGATGTTTGGATGAGATGTATGGAGGAGTTGTTTGGATGAGATGTATGGAGGAGATGTTTGGAGGACACGTATTGAGGATATTTATGGAGGAGATGCTTGGATCGGATGTATGGAGGAGATATTTGGAGGACATGTATTGAGGATATTTATGGAAGAGATGTTTGGATGAGATGCATGGAGGACATGTATGAAGAAGATGTTTGGATGAGATGAATGGAGGACATGTATGAAGGAGATGTTTGGATGAGATGCATGAAGGACATGTATGAAGAAGATGTTTGGATGAGGTGAATGGAGGACATGTATAAAGGAGATGTTTGGAGGACATGTATGAAGGAGATGTTTGGATGAGATGTATGGAGGAGATGTTTGGAGGAGATATTTGGAGGACATGCATTGAGGATATTTATGGACGAGATGTTTGGATGAGATGCATAGTGGAGATGTTTGGAGGACATGTATAGAGGATATGTTTGGATGAGATGTATGGAGGAGATGTTTGAATGAGGTGTATGGAGGAGATATTTGGAAGGCATATATGGAGGAGATGTTTGGATGAGATGTATGGAGGACATGTATGGAGGATATGTTTGGATGAGATGTATGGAGGAGATGTTTGAATGAGGTGTATGGAGGAGATATTTGGAAGGCATATATGGAGGAGATGTTTGGATGAGATGTATGGAGGACATGTATGGAGGATATGTTTGGATGAGATTTATGGTTGAGATGTTTAGATGAGATGTATGAAGGAAATGTTTGGAGGACATGTATGAAGGAAATGTTTGGAGGACATGTATGAAGGAGATGTTTGGATGAGATGTATGAAGGAGATGATTGGAGGAGATGTTTGTATGAGATGTATGGAGGAGATGTTTGGTTGACATGTATGAAGGAGATGATTGGAGGAGATGTTTGGAGGACATGTATGAAGGAGATGATTGGAGGAGATGTTTGGATGAGATGTATGGAGGAGATGGTTGGAGGACATGTATGAAGGAGATGATTGGATGAGATGCATGGAGGAGATGTTTGTATGAGATGTATGGAGGTGATGTTTGGAGGAGATATTTAGAGGACATGTATGGAGGACAGGTTTGGAGGACATGTTTTGAGGATATTTATGGAGGACATGTTTTGAGGATATTTATGGAGGAGATGTTTGGAGGACATGTATGGAGGAGATGATTGGAGAAGATGTTTGGATGAGATGTATAAAGGAGATGTTTGGATGACATGTATGAAGGAGATGATTGGAGGAGATGTTTGGATGAGATGTATGGAGGAGATGTTTGGAGGACATGTATGAAGGAGATGATTGGATGAGATGTATGGAGGTGATGTTTGGAGGAGATATTTGGAGGACATGCATTGAGGATATTTATGGAGGAGATGTTTGGATGAGATGCATAGTGGAGATGTTTGGAGGACATGTATAGAGGATATGTTTGGATGAGATGTATGGAGGAGATGTTTGAATGAGGTGTATGGAGGAGATATTTGGAAGGCATATATGGAGGAGATGTTTGGATGAGATGTATGGAGGACATGTATGGAGGATATGTTTGGATGAGATTTATGGTTGAGATGTTTAGATGAGATGTATGAAGGAAATGTTTGGAGGACATGTATGAAGGAAATGTTTGGAGGACATGTATGAAGGAGATGTTTGGATGAGATGTATGAAGGAGATGATTGGAGGAGATGTTTGTATGAGATGTATGGAGGAGATGTTTGGTTGACATGTATGAAGGAGATGATTGGAGGAGATATTTGGAGGACATGTATGGAGGAGATGTTTGGAGGACATGTATGAAGGAGATGATTGGAGGAGATGTTTGGATGAGATGTATGGATGAGATGGTTGGAGGACATGTATGAAGGAGATGATTGGATGAGATGCATGGAGGAGATGTTTGTATGAGATGTATGGAGGTGATGTTTGGAGGAGATATTTAGAGGACATGTATGGAGGACAGGTTTGGAGGACATGTTTTGAGGATATTTATGGAGGACATGTTTTGAGGATATTTATGGAGGAGATGTTTGGAGGACATGTATGGAGGAGATGATTGGAGAAGATGTTTGGATGAGATGTATAAAGGAGATGTTTGGATGACATGTATGAAGGAGATGATTGGAGGAGATGTTTGGATGAGATGTATGGAGGAGATGTTTGGAGGACATGTATGAAGGAGATGATTGGATGAGATGTATGGAGGTGATGTTTGGATGAGATTTATGGAGAAGATATTTAGAGGGCATGTTTGGAGGACATGTTTGGAGGACATGTTTGGAGGACATGTTTGGAGGACATGTTTGGAGGACATTTATGGAGGACATGTATGGAAGACATGTTTTGAGGATATTTATGGAGATGTTTGGAGGACATGTATGGAGATATTTGGATGAGATTTAAAAAAGGACATGTATGGGGGATATATTTGGATGAGATGCATGGATGAGATGTTTGGATGATATTTATGGTGGAGATGTTTGGATGAGATGTATGGAGGAGATGTTTGGATGAGATGTATGGAGGAGATATTTGGTAGACATGTATGGAGGAGATGCTTGGGGAACATGTATGGAGATGTTTGGATGAGATGTATGGAGGAGATATTTGGAGAACATGTATGGAGGAGATATTTGGAGGACATGTATGGAGGAGATGCTTGGCGAACATGTATTGAGGAGATATTTGGAGGACGTGTATGGAGGAAATATTTGGAGGACATGTATGAGGGAGATGTTCTGATGAGATGTATGGAGGAGATGTTTGGAGGACATGTATGAAGAAGATGATTGGATGAGATGTATGGAGGTGATGTTTGGATGAGATGTATGGAGGAGATATTTAGAGGACATGTATGGAGGACATGTTTGGAGGACATGTTTGGAGGATATTTATGGAGGAGATGTTTGGAGGACATGTATGGAGGTATTTGGATGAGATTTAAAGAGGACATGTATGGGGGATATATTTGGATGAGATGCATGGATGAGATGTTTGGATGATATTTATGGGGGAGATGTTTAGATGAGATGTATGGAGAAAATGTTTGGGGGACATGTATGAAGGAGATGTTTGGATGAGATGTATAGAGGACATGTATGGAGGAGATATTTGGAGGGGATGTTTGGAGGACATGCATTGAGGATATTTATGGAGGAGATGTTTGGTGAAATGTATGGAGGAGATGTTTGAATGAGGTGTATGGAGGAGATATTTGGAAGACATGTATGGAGGAGATGTTTTGAGGACATGTATGAAGGAGATGATTGAAGGAGATGTTTGGAGGACATGTATGAAGGAGATGATTGGATGAGATATGTATGGAGGTGATGTTTGGATGAGATGTATGGAGGAGATATTTAGAGGACATGTATGGAGGACATGTTTTGAGGATATTTATGGAGGAGATGTTTGGAAGACATGTATGGAGGACATGTTTGGAGGACATGTTTTGAGGATATTTATGGAGGACATGTTTGGAGAAAAGAAAAACAAGAGAGGCGCACCGACCTTGTGCCGTACCATTAAAAAAGTTTAATATAAAAATATATAAAATCAATATACTCACAAACGGATCTGAAGTAAAAACCTTTTGGAATACAACAATAGATCCAATGGGGACGATGGTGGAGCCTCAGCAGAGGGCCTAGACGTTCACCACAGGACAAGGCTCCTGTGGTGAACGTCTAGGCCCTCTGCTGAGGCTCCACCATCGTCCCCATTGGATCTATTGTTGTATTCCAAAAGGTTTTTACTTCAGATCCGTTTGTGAGTATATTGATTTTATATATTTTTATATTAAACTTTTTTAATGGTACGGCACAAGGTCGGTGCGCCTCTCTTGTTTTTCTTTTCTTTGGTATAGTGTGTCTGGATGCGCATGATCCGAAAGAGGGCAGCAAGACCTATATGCGTTATCCGCCATTACTCTAGTGTGGCTATCATCGAATGAGGAGCCCCTGCTGTACCACATTCTTTGGTTGTTGGTCCCTTGAGCGCAGGAGTGCATTGGTTTGGACATGTTTGGAGGACATGTTTTGAGGATATTTATGGAGGACATGTATGGAGGACATGTTTTGAGGATATTTATGGAGGAGATGTATGGAGATATTTGGATGAGATTTAAAGAGGACATGTATGGGGGGTATATTTGGATGAGATGTTTGGATGATATTTATGGTGGAGATGTTTAGATGAGATGTATGGAGGAAATATTTGGAGGACATGTATGAAGGGGATGTTTGGATGAGATGTATAGAGGACATGTATGAAGAAGATGTTTGGATGAAATGTATGGAGGAGATGTTTGGGTGAGATGTATGGAGGAGATGTTTGGAGGACATGTATAGAGAATATTTTTGGATGAGATGTATGGAGGAGATGTTTGAATGAGGTGTATGGAGGAGATATTTGGAAGGCATTTATGGAAGAGATGCTTTGGGCGAACATGTATGGAGTAGATGTTTGGATGAAATGTATGGAGGAGATATTTGGAGGGCATGTATGAAGGAGATGTTTGGATGAGAGGTATGGAGGACATGTTTGGATGAGATTTATGGTGGAGATGTTTAGATGAGATGTATGAAGGAAATGTTTGGAGGACATGTATGAAGGAGATATTTGAATGAGATTATAGATGGCATGTATGAATAGGATGTTTGGATGAGATGCATGGAGAAGATGTTTGGATGACATGCACGGAGGAGATATTTGGAGGACATGTGCAGAGGAGATATTTGGAGGACATGTACGGAGGAGATATTTGGAGGACATGTATGGAGGAGATATTTGGAGGACATGTATGAAGGAGATATTTGGGGGACATGTATGAAGGAGATATTTGGAGGACATGTATGAAGGAGATGATTGGATGAGATATATGGAGGTGATGTTTTCATGAGATGTATGAAGGAGATATTTGGAGGACATGTATTGAGGATATTTATAGAGATGTTTGGTAGATGTATGAAGAAGATGTTTGGATGAGATGTATGGAAAAGATTTTTCAATGAGATGTATGGAGGAGATATTTGGAGGACATGTAAGGAGAATATGCTTGTTGAACTTATATGGAGGATATGTTTGGATGAGATGTATGGAGGAGATATTTGGAGGGGATGTTTGGAGAACATGCATTGAGGATATTTATGGATGAGATGTATGGAAGAGATGTTTGGAGGATACGTTTGGATGATATGTATGGAGGAGATGTTTGGATGAAATGTATGGAGGAGATGTTTGGATGAGATGTATGGAGGAGATATTTAAAGGACATGTATGGAGGAGATATTTGGATGAAATGTATGGAGGAGCTGTTTGGATGAGATTTATGGTGGAGATGTTTAGATGAGATGTATGAAGGAAATATTTGGAGGACATGTATGGAGGAGATGTTTGGATGAGATGTATAGATGACATGTATGAATAGGATGTTTGGATGAGATGAATGAAGGACATGTATGAAGAAGATGTTTGGATGAGATGTAGAACATGTATGGAGAAGATGTTTGGAGGACAGGTATTGAGGATATTTATGGAGGAGATGTTTGGATGAGATGTATGGAGGACATGAATGAAGGAGATGTTTCGATGAGATGAATGGAGGACATGTATGAAGGAGATGTTTCGATGAGATGAATGGAGGACATGTATGAAGAAGATGTTTGGATGAGATGTATGGAGGACATGAATGAAGGAGATGTTTCAATGAGATGAATGGAGGACATGTATGAAGGAGATGTTTGGATGAGATGAATGGAGGACATGTATAAAGAAGATGTTTGGATGAGATGTATGGAGGACATGTATGAAGAAGATGTTTGGATGAGATGTATGGAGGACATGTATGAAGGAGATGTTTGGATGAGATGTATGGAGGACATGAATGAAGGAGATGTTTGGATGAGATGAATGGAGGACATGTATGAAGGAGATGTTTCGATGAGATGAATGGAGGACATGTATGAAGGAGAGGTTTGGATGAGATGAATGGAGGACATGTATGAAGGAGATGTTTGGATGAGATGAATGGAGGACATGTATGAAGAAGATGTTTGGATGAGATGTATGGAGGACATGAATGAAGGAGATGTTTGGATGAGATGTATGGAGGACATGTATGAAGAAGATGTTTGGATGAGATGTATGGAGGACATGTATGAAGGAGATGTTTGGATGAGATGAATGGAGGACATGTATGAAGAAGATGTTTGGATGAGATGTATGGAGGACATGTATGAAGAAGATGTATGGAGGACATGTATGGAGGACATGTATGAAGAAGATGTTTGGATGAGATGTATGGAGGACATGTATGAAGGAGATGTTTGGATGAGATGTATGGAGGACATGAATGAAGGAGATGTTTGGATGAGATGAATGGAGGACATGTATGAAGGAGATGTTTCCATGAGATGAATGGGGGACATGTATGAAGGAGATGTTTGGATGAGATGAATGGAGGACATGTATGAAGGAGATGTTTGGATGAGATGAATGGAGGACATGTATGAAGAAGATGTTTGGATGAGATGTATGGAGGACATGAATGAAGGAGATGTTTCAATGAGATGAATGGAGGACATGTATGAAGGAGATGTTTGGATGAGATGAACGGAGGACATGTATGAAGAAGATGTTTGGATGAGATGTATGGAGGACATGTATGAAGGAGATGTTTGGATGAGCTGAATGGAGGACATGTATGAAGAAGATGTTTGGGTGAGATGTATGGAGGACATGTATGAAGGAGATGTTTGGATGAGATGTATGGAGGACATGTATGAAGAAGATGTTTGGATGAGATGTATGGAGGACATGTATGAAGAAGATGTATGGAGGACATGTATGAAGGAGATGTTTGGATGAGATGTATGGAGGACATGTATGAAGAAGATGTTTGGATGAGATGTATGGAGGACATGTATGAAGGAGATGTTTGGATGAGATGTATGGAGGACATGTATGAAGGAGATGTTTGGATGAGATGTATGGAGGACATGTATGAAGGAGCTGTTTGGATGAGATGTATGGAGGACATGTATGAAGAAGATGTTTGGATGAGATGTATGGAGGACATGTATGAAGGAGATGTTTGGATGAGATGTATGGAGGACATGTATGAAGGAGATGTTTGGATGAGATGTATGGAGGACATGTATGAAGAAGATGTTTGGATGAGATGTATGAAGGACATGTATGAAGAAGATGTTTGGATGAGATGAATGGAGGACATGTATGAAGGAGATGTTTGGATGAGATGTATGGAGGACATGTATGAAGGAGATGTTTGGATGAGATGAATGGAGGACATGTATGAAGGAGATGTTTGGATGAGATGCATGGAGGACATGAATGAAGGAGATGTTTCAATGAGATGAATGGAGGACATGTATGAAGAAGATGTTTGGATGAGATGAATGGAGGACATGTATGAAGAAGATGTTTGGATGAGATGTATGGAGGACATGAATGAAGGAGATGTTTCAATGAGATGAATGGAGGACATGTATGAATGAGATGTTTGGATGAGATGTATGGAGGACATGTATGAAGAAGATGTTTTGATGAGATGAATGGATGACATGTATGAAGATGTTTCGATGAGATGAATGGAGGACATGTATGAAGAAGATGTTTGGATGAGATGTATGGAAGACATGTATGAAGGAGATGTTTCAATGAGATGAATGGAGGACATGTATGAAGAAGATGTTTGGATGAGATGTATGGAGGACATGTATGAAGGAGATGTTTGGATGAGATGTATGGAGGACATGTATGAAGGAGATGTTTGGATGAGATGTATGGAGGACATGTATGAAGAAGATGTTTGGATGAGATGTATGGAGGACATGTATGAAGGAGATGTTTGGATGAGATGAATGGAGGACATGTATGAAGGCGATGTTTCGATGAGATGAATGGAGGACATGTATGAAGAAGATGTTTGGATGAGATGTATGGAAGACATGAATGAAGGAGATGTTTCAATGAGATGAATGGAGGACATGTATGAAGAAGATGTTTGGATGAGATGTATGGAGGACATGTATGAAGAAGATGTTTGGATGAGATGTATGGAGGACATGTATGAAGGAGATGTTTGGATGAGATGAATGGAGGACATGTATGAAGGAGATGTTTGGATGAGATGAATGGAGGACATGTATGAAGAAGATGCTTGGATGAGATGTATGGAGGACATAAGAGGACAGATGACATCAATGCAGGAAATATAGATTCCAGGAGACATCAGTGAAAGGAGATGAATGTCCTGGAAAGGATGGAAATGATTTTAGAAAAGACAGAGGGAGTCATGAAATAGAAAAGGATGGTAATGATGAACTCCAGGTATGAAGAACAGAACTGAATGGCGATTCTGATTTACAGGCGGCCATCCACATCATGTTTGGAATTGTCACCAATGTCTCCTGGCCGGATCGGGTCCAGCTAAGGTTTGGGGTCATCAGGTGAGAGTGAAAGAAGCTATAGTTTGTTGTCTGCAGGTATCCCATTGTAACCCTGTAACTGTCCAACTGGTTCGGGCTTACAGGAGGCCGGGGAAATATATTCAGCCCTGTGATTGGTCAGGACTGGACTATAATGGATGGGGTACAAAAGAACGGAGAAGTTTGAGTTGCTGATATTTTCTTTTCTGGACAGTGAGAATGATGGGAATAACGCCAGCATGATGAATAAGGTGACCCAAGACATCCCTGTCCTGTATCCGATCAACATCAGTGAGAATGATGGGAATAACGCCAGCAAGACGAATAAGGTGACCCGAGACATCCCTGTCCTGTATCCGATCAACATCATAGGTCGCAGGTCTGTTCACCCGTGGTCATAGGTCATTTTCTATGAGATCTGTGTGTGTGTTGAGGGGAATTTGGACATATGTGTCTCCCATGTGTTCTACTGAGGTCTTTGATGCGCTGTGTTCTTCATGTTCTATATGTTGTCACCTCACAGCGTGGAAAACTCAACAAAGTATCTTCGGTTCATCAAAAAAGAGGAGCAGAGCGATGTGACCCATGCATATCAGGTGAGGCTGGAGTGTTTACGGGGGGGTTATCAAGTGATGGTAGAGTGTGTATGGGGGGGTACCGGGTGCCAGGGGATTGTGCATGGGGGGGTACCGGGTGCCAGGGGATTGTGCATGGGGGGTACCGGGTGCCAGGGGAGTGTGTATGAGGGGTACCGGGTGCATGGGGGGGTATCGAGTGAGACCATAGTGTGTATGGAGGGTATCAGATGAGACCATAGTGTGTATGGAGGGTATCAGATGAGACCATAGTGTGTATGGAGGGTATCAGGTGAGACCATAGTGTGTATGGGGGGTATCGGGTGAGACCATAGTGTTTGTGGAGGGTATCGGGTGAGACCATAGTGTGTGTGGAGGGTATCGGGTGAGACCATAGTGTTTGTGGAGGGTATCGGGTGAGACCATAGTGTGTGTGGAGGGTATCGGGTGAGACCATAGTGTGTATGGAGGGTATCAGGTGAGACCATAGTGTGTATGGAGGGTATCAGGTGAGACCATAGTGTGTATGGGGGGGTATCAGGTGAGACCATAGTGTGTGTGGAGGGTATCGGGTGAGACCATAGTGTGTGTGGAGGGTATCAGGTGAGACCATAGTGTGTGTGGAGGGTATCGGGTGAGACCATAGTGTGTGTGGAGGGTATCGGGTGAGACCATAGTGTGTGTGGAGGGTATCGGGTGAGACCATAGTGTGTGTGGAGGGTATCGGGTGAGACCATAGTGTGTGTGGAGGGTATTGGGTGAGACCATAGTGTGTGTGTGGAGGGTATCGGGTGAGACCATAGTGTGTACGGAGGGTATCGGGTGAGACCATAGTGTATATGGGGGGGTATCGGGTGAGACCATAGTGTTTGTGGAGGGTATCGGGTGAGACCATAGTGTTTGTGAAGGGTATCGGGTGAGACCATAGTGTGTATGGAGGGTATCGGGTGAGACCATAGTGTGTATGGAAGGTATCGGGTGAGACCATAGTGTGTGTGGAGGGTATCGGGTGAGACCATAGTGTTTGTGGAGGGTATCGGGTGAGACCATAGTGTGTGTGGAGGGTATCGGGTGAGACCATAGTGTGTGTGGAGGGTATCGGGTGAGACCATAGTGTGTGTGGAGGGTATTGGGTGAGACCATAGTGTGTGTGGAGGGTATCGGGTGAGACCATAGTGTGTGTGGAGGGTATCGGGTGAGACCATAGTGTGTATGGAGGGTATCGGGTGAGACCATAGTGTGTATGGGGGGATATCGGGTGAGACCATAGTGTTTGTGGAGGGTATCGGGTGAGACCATAGTGTGTGTGGAGGGTATCGGGTGAGACCATAGTGTGTGTGGAGGGTATCGGGTGAGACCATAGTGTGTGTGGAGGGTATCGGGTGAGACCATAGTGTTTGTGGAGGGTATCGGGTGAGACCATAGTGTGTGTGGAGGGTATCGGGTGAGACCATAGTGTGTGTGGAGGGTATCGGGTGAGACCATAGTGTGTATGGAGGGTATTAGGTGAGACCATAGTGTGTATGGGGGGGTATTAGGTGAGACCATAGTGTGTATGGAGGGGTATCAGGTGAGACCATAGTGTGTATGGGGGGTATCAGGTGAGACCATAGTGTGTATGGGGGGGTATCAGGTGAGACCATAGTGTGTATGGGGGGTATCAGGTGAGACCATAGTGTGTATGGGGGGGTATCAGGTGAGACCATAGTGTGTATGGGGGGGTATCAGGTGAGATCATAGTGTGTATAGGGGGGTATCAGGTGAGACCATAGTGTGTATGGGGGGGTATTGGGTGAGACCATAGTGTGTATGGGGGGTATCAGATGAGACCATAGTGTGTATGGGGGGGTATCGGGTGAAACTGGAAACTCACTCCAGGTAATGGTGATGATTTTCTTTTTATTCCATCACACCATACAAGCTATAGGCGTAAACTGACGCGTTTCGGCGACAAAATTGCGCCTTGATCACAGCATACACGGCAATACAAAGTAATAAACATGTCTATACATTTCAAATAAACCATAAAGTAATGTGTTTCCTCCTAAATCGAATGAATTGAATAATTGTTTGTAATCATGACAAGCTGGGGGTGGGGCGCTTCTATACGGAATGCTCATCTCTTCCCATGCTTGGATGTAAAGAGAACACGGTTATGTCATAGAATGACATCATAGTAAGCAACGCATACACAGGTCTGTTGCACGCAGATTTTAATCCATTAAACGATGGACTGTTTGGTAAATAAAGGATGGAGAACCCAAGGGTTTGGAAAAGATTTGTTGGCAAATGGAAGAGGAGGAAATCTACTCATCGTAGCTCCACCACATAAATGTTCTCTCAAACAGCTGGTCTCCTATTCTAGAATCTGAGGATCATTCCTACTGGAATTCTAGTTTGGAGATTAAAAATCCACGAAACTTCCCTCTCTAAGAGTTTCTGATGTAGATCTCCTCCTCGTGGTGAGCCCAGCCACCCTGTCTTCTCTCCAGCGGCAGGTATGGTATAGATCTCCTCCTCGTGGTGAGCCCAGCCACCCTGTCTTCTCTCCAGCGGCAGGTATGGTATAGATCTCCTCCTCGTGGTGAGCCCAGCCACCTTGTCTTCTCTCCAGCGGCGGGTATGGTATAGATCTCTTCCTCGTGGTGAGCCCAGCCACCCTGTCTTCTCTCCAGCGGTGGGTATGGTATAGATCTCTTCCTCGTGGTGAGCCCAGCCACCCTGTCTTCTCTCCAGCGGCGGGTATGGTATAGATCTCCTCCTCGTGGTGAGCCCAGCCACCCTGTCTTCTCTCCAGTGGTGGGTATGGTATAGATCTCCTCCTCGTGGTGAGCCCAGCCACCCTATCTTCTCTCCAGCGGGGCGGGTATGGTATAGATCTCCTCCTCGTGGTGAGTCCAGCCACCCTCTCTTCTCTCCAGCGGGGCGGGTATGGTATAGATCTCCTCCTCGTGGTGAGCCCAGCCACCCTGTCTTCTCTCCAGTGGTGGGTATGGTATAGATCTCCTCCTCGTGGTGAGCCCAGCCACCCTCTCTTCTCTCCAGCGGCGGGTATGGTATAGATCTCCTCCTCCTGGTGAGCCCAGCCACCCTGTCTTCTCTCCAGCGGTGGGTATGGTATAAATCTCCTCCTCGTGGTGAATTCCCAACTTTCTCCAAACCATGGAACACCAAAGAGGACGTTACTCCCGTGCACGACAAGACCATTGAGGAAGAGGGTCAGCCAACGTTTCCATGGAGCGTCTCATTCTATGGATAGGGGGTTATCACTTCAAATATAAACACGGGAGTAACGTCCTCATTTGTGTTTCATGGTTTGGAGAAAGTTGGGAATTCACCATGAGGAGGAGATCTACATCATACCCGCCGCTGGAGAGAAATGTGGACCGGCCCTTCTCCCTGGAGTCCTTTCAGCCACTGGAGAGAAGGCAGGGTGGCTGGGCTCACTCCATCATGCTGCTGGGGATCTGGGCCGACTGCCCAGCATCCCTGGGGTATACAGGTGGAGACTGCATGCAGGTTTACTAGATGACAATCCTACAGTGCTTGCAAAACATGGCTGACATCCTTCTGTCTCAGTGCCAGACCATTTTCTGATGTTGTGTCAGTGGAGACCAAAGTCCCATCCTCTTTCACAGGAACTCCTTCTGTTAGTTGAGGGCAGAGACCAGCAGCATTCTGCCCTGTTGCCAGCACTTCTGCTGGGTTGCTGTCTTCATTTTGGGGCGCTGTCTGCTGCTGGGAAGGGGAGTCGGCTGCTCCATCTCCCTTTCCCTCATCTGGCTACTGGGATGGCAGGCCCTGGTACTGTCTCCCAGGTGCAGAGATCTTTGCTGGGGAGGGAAGACTGCTTCCTCCACCCTGGCCGACTGTTGGGGAGGGACAACGAACACCCCCTCTCCCTTCTCCTCCTGGATCCTGATCTGCTGCTGAGGAGTGACCACCACCTTCTCACCCTAAGCCCCCGGAACTGCCACAGGTGTGGGGCAGAGGTCTTGGACCCTCTGCTTGGCGGCCAGCACTTCAGCTGGAGAAGTCTCTTGTAACTCCACAGATGCTCGTTGGTGCTGGGCAGAGCTCGGTGAAGTTTGGCCCTAAAGCCAGCTGTTCTGCTCACCAGGTTGTTCTTCCTTAGCAGAAAAGTCTAATAAATCTCCAGTCTCTGGAAAGGGTGTCTGGGGGTAGAGAGTCACCATCTTCTGTCCATAGAACAAAGAAGAGGTTACTGGTGCTGAGCAGAGCTCAGTGATGTTTGGCCCCGATATCAGCTCTTCTGCTGGAGGTTCACTAGGTTGTTTTTCCTCAGCAGACAAGTCTATTAAATCCCCAGTCTCTGGACCTGGTGTCTGGGGATAGAGATTCACCATCAACGTAGAACGTAGAAAATGTTGCTGGTACTGTCCAGTTTAAGCTCTGAGACCCCTGCAAGACCGAGCATAACCTCTCTGTAATCTCGCAGGCATGGGCGTCCGCAGAAGTTTTTTCAGGGGGGGGGCATCATTTTAAGGTCACCCATGCTCTGCCCCTTTTTGACAATGTCATTATCACATTACCGCAGTCATTGTACAGGAGACAGTCCGAGACTGCAGACATTGTACAGAAGACGGTCAGAGACTGCAGACATGGTACAGGAGATGGTCAGACACTGCAGACATGATACAAGAGATGGTCAGAGACTGCAGACATAGTATAGGAGACATCAAAGACTGCAGACATGGTACAGGAGATGGTCAGAGACTGCGGACATGGTACAGGAGATGGTCAGAGACTGCAGACATAGTAGAGGAGACATCAGAGACTGCAGACATGGTACAGGAGATGGTCAGAGACTGCGGACATGGTACAGGAGATGACCAGAGACTGCAGACATGATACAGGAGATGGTCAGAGACTGCGGACATGGTACAGGAGATGGTCAGAGACTGCAGACATAGTAGAGGAGACATCAGAGACTGCAGACATGGTACAGGAGATGGTCAGAGACTGCGGACATGGTACAGGAGATGACCAGAGACTGCAGACATGATACAGGAGATGGTCAGAGACTGCGGACATGGTACAGGAGATGGTCAGAGACTGCAGACATAGTAGAGGAGACATCAGAGACTGCAGACATGGTACAGGAGATGGTCAGAGACTGCGGACATGGTACAGGAGATGACCAGAGACTGCAGACATGATACAGGAGATGGTCAGAGACTGCGGACATGGTACAGGAGATGGTCAGAGACTGCAGGCATGATACAAGAGATGGTCAGAGACTGCAGACATAGTACAGGAGACATCAGAGACTGCAGACATGATACAGGAGATGGTCAGAGACTGCAGACATGGTACAGGAGACATGGTACAGGAGACCGCCCCCCCTTGCCCCTACCTGCGGAAGCCCATGCTCGCAGGTCCTCAAGGGTAGGCTCTCCTTCACCAAACTCAAAGCCATCTGTAAGGCTCTCCCACAGCAATCCAGGGCCACCAAAGTCCTATCCCTCAGGAGAGCATTCTATTGTCTCCCCTAAATATTCCTCTGCATGCCATTACAGAGCCCGATTGTCCAGCTCTATCTCCTACTGGACCAGCCTGAACAACTCAGACATTCCTGGGGCTGCTCTCCCAGGAATGGCATCCACAACTCCCGTTGGTCACTGGCTCGTTGCTCTGGGGTTGAAAAGCACTTGCCCTGGTGTCTACCAGCGACCTGGAGGGCTCCAATCCAGACCTGCACCCAAATCTGCTGCCTGATCTCCAAGTACTGATCCATAGACACAGTCCCGGGGATTGCTGAAAGGGCGCTCCGCAGCAGCTCCTGCAACTCTGATGCCAGATCCATATCTCCGCTGGAACGACCGAAGTCTGCTATCCCGACCTTTGATCCTGGTGGTGGTTTGGAGGTGTTCACAGCCAGGAAGCACGATCCCACTGCTGCCACCAATGTCACGGACCTCCATCCTCAACAAGAGTCTGTCCACTGTAAATGCTTCCTTGGTCCGGAACCAGCACAATCCAAGGTCCCTTAACCCATTCACTAGCCAAAGCATGCAGTGTAGGGTAAAATATCAAAGTGTTTATTGAGACACATGAACATGGAGGTATCCACTCAAGGGACATCCCTTCCCCATTGCATAATTATTCAGGGCGGGGTAACAAGAGACACACACAGGTGTTCAAACATTTCAACAATAGACTGTCCTATCAGCAGGGAGGGCTGTTGGAGGAATTCCCTCCCCCTCCTCCCTGCCTCCAGTCTACAAGCTAGGAACACAAACGCATCCCATAATACCTTGCTCCCAAGGCAGACAAACACAATAGCACAATGGGACACGGCCACGCCTCAAATAATTCAGTAAACCTTCAACAACGCATGAGACAATATTCAATATATATATACAATACTCCTGCAGTCCCAAAGGTAAAATCATCCACCTTCATACTTTCCTGAGGGACGCTGTTCATAAATATCAATGTCCCCAGTGGAAGAGGCCCCCTACTCATTGAGCACAAACCACACATTATAGAATCCAGGACAACAGTGTTAAAAGGAATTGCTGAGTCTGGTGTGGTTGTGCGATTAATCTGACCAGCGTAGATCAGACTGGGGTTCTTGGTCACTCTGTGCCCCTAATAGACACAGGAGGAACTCCTGTCACAGAGACCATAGTGTGTATGGGGGGGTTTCAGGTGAGACCATAGTGTGTATCGGGGGGTGTTTCAGGTGAGACCATAGTGTGTATGGGGGAGTGGGGGGTATCAGGTGAGACCATAGTGTGTATGGGGGGGTTTCAGGTGGGACCATAGTGTGTATCGGGGGGTGGCAGGGTTTCAGGTGAGACCATAGTGTGTATGGGGGGAGGGTCAGCCGACTCCTCAGTGGGGTCTGTACATTACAGGTGGGAGGCATGTTGGGTTGACCCACCATATGAACCCTTTTCAGATCCAGAACCTGGGACCCAGCCTGGTAGACACGGAATTCAGGGTCACAGTGATGACTCCGGTGGTGGAGACGGATGACCTTATCTGGGATTACCATGTGACGCGTTGGGTAAGATCCGGCACAATGTTTCATTCATCAGACCCGCTGTCACTGTGACACGCGTGTACTTAACGTGTACTCCATCTTCCAGGTCACCAGTGGTAGCTGTGAAGAGCTGGACCCTTCACAGACCCCAGAGGGGTCCACAAAACCACCAGGAAACCAGGTATGGTGTGATTGGCTGGTGGTGGTGATGTAATAGCGATGGCAGACTATGACATCATACGTTCCTTTCCCATCCACAGATGTTTCTATGTAGAGTGGAGCAACACGGAACCATCAACATACAAGTGAAGGGGACGCTGAGGCCGAGGCACGCCTGGAAGGTAATCCCCCCCCCCGTGGTGTATCATGTGATGCCGGCTGGTTTGATGGTGGGGGATAGGAGATTTCGGCATAATACAGTCTGTGTATAAAGGGTTTGATCTGAGGGTTGGAGGGGGATGGGGACTATCAGATGATGGGATTAGAGGTCAGGGCACTGACCAGCATGAAGACTTCGGTGTGTTTACAGATCTGCTGTAGGTGGGTGTGGGGGGCAATTTCCAGTTACTCTCCTCTCTTCCTGTGTCCACCAATCACACTTCCCATAATCTAATGACGATCGATGTGTTTGAATTCCAGGAGACAAAGTCTGTGAATCTCAGCACCACGGTGATGGTCGGCTACAATGAGACGCGATATCACAGCCAGCTGGGAAAGAAGTTCCACCATGTACAGGTGACCCCGGGGGTTGCTTCTATATATCGGGAGATGGGAACTTCCTGCTTTCACCAGGGACACCGCCTGACTGATCAGACATGACCAACCGATCACATCACATGATGAGTGTGACGGGGGAGCCCTGACCGATCACATCACATGATGAGTGTGACGGGGGAGCCCTGAGCGATCACATTACATGAGTGTCACGGGGGAGCCCTGAGCGATCACATCACATGAGTGTGACGGAGCCCTGACCGATCACATCACATGATGAGTGTGACGGGGGAGCCCTGACCAATCACATCACATGATGAGTGTGACGGGGGA
The DNA here is from genome assembly GCA_018402905.1 of Glandirana rugosa. Classification (NCBI taxonomy): domain Eukaryota; kingdom Metazoa; phylum Chordata; class Amphibia; order Anura; family Ranidae; genus Glandirana; species Glandirana rugosa. The sequence continues at coordinate 27,181 of BLSH010429966.1, forward strand.
GCCCTGACCGATCACATCACATGATGAGTGTGAGGGGGGAGCCCTGACCGACCACATCACATGATGAGTGTGACGGGGGAGCCCTGACCGATCACATCACATGATGAGTGTGACTGGGGAGCCCTGACCGATCACATCACATGATGAGTGTGACGGGGGAGCCCTGACCGATCACATCACATGATGAGTGTGACGGGGGAGCCCTGACCGATCACATCACATGATGAGTGTGACGGGGGAACCCTGTCCGATCACATCACATGAGTGTCACGGGGGTGCCCTGAGCGATCACATCACATGAGTGTGACGGAGCCCTGACCGATCATATCACATGATGAGTGTGACGGGGGAGCCCTGACCGATCACATCACATGATGAGTGTGACGGGGGAGCCCTGACCGATCACATCACATGATGAGTGTGACGGGGGAGCCCTGACCAATCACATCACATGATGAGTGTGACGGGGGAGCCCTGACCGATCACATCACATGATGAGTGTGAGGGGGGAGCCCTGACCAATCACATCACATGATGAGTGTGACGGGGGAGCCATGACCGATCACATCACATGATGAGTGTGACGGGGAACCCTGTCCGATCACATCACATGAGTGTCACGGGGGAGCCCTGAGCGATCACATCACATGAGTGTGACGGGGGAGCCCTGACCGATCACATCACATGACGAGTGTGACAGGGGAGCCCTGACTGATCACATCACATGACGAGTGTGACAGGGGAGCCCTGACCGATCACATCACATGACGAGTGTGACAGGGGAGCCCTGACCGATCACATGACGAGTGAGACCTGACCGATCACATCACATGACGAGTGTGACGGGGGAGCCCTGACTGATCACATCACATGACGAGTGTGACGGGGGAGCCCTGACCGATCACATCACATGACGAGTGTGACGGGTGAGCCCTGACGGATCACATCACATGACAAGTGAGACCTGACCAATCACATCACATGACGACTGTGACGGGGGGAGTCCTGACCGATCACATCACATGACGAGTGTGACGGGTGAGCCCTGACCGATCACATCACATGACGAGTGTCACGGGGGAGCCCTGACCGATCACATCACATGACGACTGTGACGGGGGAGACCTGACCGATTACATCACATGATGAGTGTGAGGGGGGAGCTCTGACCAATCACATGATGAGTGAGACCTGACCTGTCACATCACATGACGAGTGTGACGGGGGAACCCTGACCAATCACATCACATGACGACTGTGACGGGGGAGACCTGACCGATTACATCACATGACGAGTGTGACGGGGAGCCCGGATTGATCACGACTAGTGACGGGGGAGCCCTGACCAATCACATCACGAGTGTGACGGGGAGGCCTGATCGATCACATCACATGACGAGTGTGACGGGGGAGCCCTGACCGATCACATCACATGACGACTGTGACGGGGGAGCCCTGACCGATCACATCACATGACGAGTGTGAGGGGGAGCCCTGACCGATCACATCACATGACGAGTGTGTGGGGGAGCCCTGACCGATCACATCACATGACGACTGTGACGGGGGAGACCTGACCGATCACATGACGAGTGAGACCTGACCGATCACATCACATGACGAGTGTGACAGGGGAGCCCTGACCGATCACATCACATGACGACTGTGACGGGGGAGACCTGACCGATCACATGACGAGTGAGACCTGACCGATCACATCACATGACGAGTGTGACAGGGGAGCCGTGACCGATCACATCACATGACGAGTGTGACAGGGGAGCCCTGACCGATCACATCACATGACGAGTGTGACAGGGGAGCCCTGACCGATCACATGACGAGTGAGACCTGACCGATCACATCACATGACGAGTGTGACGGGGGAGCCCTGACCGATCACATCATATGACGAGTGTGACGGGGGAGCCCTGACCGATCACATCACATCACGAGTGTGACGGGTGAGCCCTGACGGATCACATGACAAGTGAGACCTGACCAATCACATCACATGACGACTGTGACGGGGGAGACCTGACCGATCACATCACATGACGAGTGTGACGGGTGAGCCCTGACCGATCACATCACATGACGAGTGTGACGAGTGAGACCTGACCGATCACATCACATGACGAGTGTGACGGGGGAGCCCTGACTGATCACATCACATGACGAGTGTGATGGGTGAGCCCTGACGGATCACATCACATGACAAGTGAGACCTGACCAATCACATCACATGACGACTGTGACGGGGGAGA
>BLSH010429966.1:36073-47989 GCA_018402905.1 Glandirana rugosa
GGGGATGTGTGACACCCACTATCATAGGGCTATTCTCTGGGTGTGTAGGGGGGGTGTATGGGTCTCTTATCGGGATACTATCACCCACAGTGTGTAGGGGGGGTGTATGGGTCTCTTATCGGGATACTATCACCCACAGTGTGTAGGGGGGGTGTATGGGTCTCTTATCGGGATACTATCACCCACAGTGTGTAGGGGGGGGTGTATGGGTCTCTTATCGGGATAGTATCATCCACAGTGTGTGTGTGTGGGGGGGGGTATATGGGTCTGTTACTGGGAAACTATCACCCACAGTGTGTAGGGGGGTGTATGGGTCTCTTATTGGGATAGTATCACCCACAGTGTGTGTGTGGGGGGGGGGGGGGTATATGGGTCTGTTACTGGGAAAGTATCACCCACAGTGTAGTGGGGGTTATGACGGACTCCAGACACCCTGTTGGGTATCTCCGCCAAGAAGCTGACTCCCAAGTTCTAGAACACGAGACCCGCAAGCCCGGCTATATTTACCCCAATAACTAGGCAATATCAGTTTTGGAGTAAACCAGAATAAGAACTATTTTAACAAGTATACCGGCTTTTATACACTTGAAAAAGACATTCCCCCTCCTGATCAGATTACCCTAACAATACAACTGTAACCAGAGGTGCCTAGACTTTCTGGCCCCTACAAGAGTGAATACAAAGGACACAGCATTAGCAGTATAAACACAGCCCACAAGGGTAGTGTGCTCAGGGCTGCTGATAGAAATCGCGGGCCCTGTACAGACTATTTCACAGGGCCCCCGCCCCCTAAGAAAGTATTAAAGCTATATTTCACAAAAAATACATTAAAACTATAAGCAGACACAAATAACTCACAGAATCCCTGCTAAATCTACAAGATAAAACAGAGTTAATAAATAAAGATGAAGATTTATATATGAAAAAAATATCCGGGATCCGAGGGAGAGAAGAAAAGTTAAGCTCCATGCACACCGGGCTAAAAAAACTGTAGAAGCAGTGATTTTTTTAAGCCAGTGTGCATGGAGCCCAAGTTAGAGAGATAACAAACTCCTGTGCTGAGAGGAAGGGGGCCCACACAGGGAGGGGGATTAGTGAGGGACGACTGTCTCTTTCTTAGCAGATAAAAGCTGGCAGCAGGGAGAGGGAAGGAAAGCAGCTTTCATCTGCTGGAGGAAAAGACACAATTGTCATCTGTCACTAATGCCCCCTGTGTGCTCCGGGCCCCTACATCAGGGCTAGTGGTTCCCTCCTATCAGTGGCCCTGAGTGTGCTAGTAGACAATAGCTGAGATAATTAGCACAAATAACAATGGGTGAAAGACCCTTAGGAGGCACACTGGACCTACTTACAATAAACACATTATAGCAGGTAACCCCAGACAGGTGGCTTGCTGATGACATCACCATCTGCTATGAGTCCCACAGTGTGAAACAGTCACTATTGGTAATAAGGCAGTTAGGCCCTACACAGGGACCCCTCCAAAAGCCTACCAAGTCTGTGACAGGGGTTATGGGTCTCTTATCGTGATACCTTCCCCCCCCCAATGTAGGGGGGCTTATGGGTCTCTTATTGGGACACTATCACCCCCCCAGTGTAGGTGGGGTTATAAGTCTCTTATCAGGATACTATCGCCTCCCAGTGTAGGGGGGTTATGGGTCTCTTATTGGGATACTATCACCCCCCCCCAGTGTAGGGATGGAGTGACGGGTCACTTATTGGGATATTATCACCCCCCCCCCAGTGTAGGGATGGGGTGACGAGTCTATGATCGGGATATTATCGCCCCCCAGTGTAGGGATGGAGTGACAAGTCTCTGATCAGGATACTATCGTCCCCCAGTGTAGGGGTGGGGTGACGAGTCACTTATTGGGATATTATCACCCCCCCAGTGTAGGGATGGAGTGACGAGTCTCTGATTAGGATACTATCGCCCCCCAGTGTAGGGGTGGGGTGACGAGTCTATGATCAGGATATTATCGCCCGCCAGTGTAGGCTTGGGGTGACGAGTCTATGATCAGGATACTATCGTCCCCCAGTGTAGGGGTGGGGTGACGAGTCTATGATCAGGATACTATCGTCCCCCAGTGTAGGGGTGGGGTGACGAGTCTCTGATCGGGATATTATCTTCCCCCAGTGTAGGGGTGGGGTGACAAGTCTCTGATCGGGATATTATCTCCCCCCCAGTGTAGGGGTGGGGTGACGAGTCTATGATCAGGATACTATCGCCCCCCCAGTGTAGGGGTGGGGTGACGAGTCTCTGATCGGGATATTATCGTCCCCCAGTGTAGGGGTGGGGTGACGAGTCTCTGATCGGGATACTATCTCCCCCTCAGTGTAGGGGTGGGGTGACGAGTCTCTGATCGGGATACTATCGCCCCCCAGTGTAGGGGTGGGGTGACGAGTCTCTGATCGGGATATTATCTCCCCCCAGTGTAGGGGTGGGGTGACGAGTCTCTGATCGGGATACTATCTCCCCCCAGTGTAGGCTGATAGTGTATGATGATCAGAGATGATTGATCTCTTCCTGTTGATGTACAGTCTCTGAAATCTGTAAATTACTGGAAATAAATGAATAAAGTGTGACTCTGCTGTGTGATGGATTTTCATTCTTTACCAGGGTGACCCCAATCTGTTGCTCATCCATCCGGACTACAAGTCTCAGAGGAGGTATGCAGCTGTAAGGTTATGCTGTGACTTGAGGTTCAGTGGGAGCAATAATAGGTGTAAGAAAGTAGAACAGATTAGCCCCTGGAAAAGCACTTTGTGTAAATATGTGGGGATACATACAGGGCAAGAGGTCAGGAGTGGGGGGTATATACAGGGCAAGTGGTCAGGAGTGGGGGGTATATACAGGGCAAGAGGTCAGAAGTGGGGGGTATATACAGGGCGAGAGGTCAGGAGTGGGGGTATATACAGGGCGAGAGGTCAGGAGCGGGGGGTATATACAGGGCCAGAGGTCAGGAGCGGGGGGTATATACAGGGCGAGAGGTCAGGACTGGGGGGTATATACAGGCTTTATATAGCGCCAACAGTTTGCACAGTGCTTTACAATAAAGAAGGGACAAAGTACAATTACAATACAGTTCAATACAGAAGGAATAGGAGGGCCCGGCTCGTGGAGCTTACAAGCTAAAGGGAGGGGGTGGTGGTACAAAAGGCAATAGCTGCGGGGGATGGGTTGATGGGGGTGGCTCAGGTACCTTTCTTAGGTGGGGGAGGGGTAGGCTTCTCTGAATAAGTGAGTTTTCAAGGATCAACTAAAGGCAGACAGGGTGGGGGCTGACGGACATTCTGGGGCAGGGAGTTCCAGAGGATGGGAGAGGCTCTGGAGAAGTCCTGTAGGGTTAGCATGGGAGGAGGTAATAAGGGAGCCAGAGAGAAGGAGTTCCTGGGAGGAGCGGAGAGGACGATTGTAGTGATATCTGCAGATGAGATTGGTGATGTAGCTGGGGGCGATGTTGTGGATGGCCTTGTATGTTGTGGTTAGTATTTTATATGTTGGGGTAGGGGAAGCCAGTGAAGGGATTGGCAGAGAGGGGTAGCAGTCGCCGATCGGTTAGTGAGGTGTACAAGTCTGGCAGCAGTGGCGGATCGGTTAGTGAGGTGTATAAGTCTGGCAGCAGTCGTGGATCGGTTAGTGAGGTGTATAAGTCTGGCAGCAGTCGTGGATCGGTTAGTGAGGTGTAGAAGTCTGGCAGCAGTCGTGGATCGGTTAGTGAGGTGTATAAGTCTGGCAGCAGTCGCGGATCGGTTAGTGAGGTGTATAAGTCTGGCAGCAGTCGTGGATCGGTTAGTGAGGTGTAGAAGTCTGGCAGCAGTCGTGGATCGGTTAGTGAGGTGTATAAATCTGGCAGCAGTTGTGGATCGGTTAGTGAAGTGTATAAGTCTGGCAGCAGTCGTGGATCGGTTAGTGAGGTGTATGAGTCTGGCAGCAGTCGTGGATCGGTTAGTGAGGTGTATAAGTCTGGCAGCAGTCGTGGATCGGTTAGTGAGGTGTATAAGTCTGGCAGCAGTCGTGGATTGGTTAGTGAGGTGTATAAGTCTGGCAGCAGTCGTGGATCGGTTAGTGAGGTGTATAAGTCTGGCAGCAGTCGTGGATTGGTTAGTGAGGTGTATAAGTCTGGCAGCAGTCGTGGATCGGTTAGTGAGGTGTATAAGTCTGGCAGCAGTCGTGGATCGGTTAGTGAGGTGTACAAGTCTGGCAGCAGTCGTGGATCGGTTAGTGAGGTGTACAAGTCTGGCAGCAGTCATGGATCGGTTAGTGAGGTGTATAAGTCTGGCAGCAGTGGCGGATCGGTTAGTGAGGTGTATAAGTCTGGCAGCAGTCGCGGATCGGTTAGTGAGGTGTATAAGTCTGGCAGCAGTCGCAGATCGGTTAGTGAGGTGTATAAGTCTGGCAGCAGTGGTGGATCGGTTAGTGAGGTGTATAAGTCTGGCAGCAAGCGTGGATCGGTTAGTGAGGTGTATAAGTCTGGCAGCAGTCGTGGATCGGTTAGTGAGGTGTATAAATCTGGCAGCAGTCGTGGATCGGTTAGTGAGGTGTATAAGTCTGGCAGCAGTCGTGGATCGGTTAATGAGGTGTATAAGTCTGGCAGCAGTCGTGGATCGGTTAGTGAGGTGTATAAGTCTGGCAGCAGTCGTGGATCGGTTAGTGAGGTGTATAAGTCTGGCAGCAGTCGTGGATCGGTTAGTGAGGTGTATAAATCTGGCAGCAGTCGTGGATCGGTTAGTGAGGTGTATAAGTCTGGCAGCAGTCGTGGATCGGTTAGTGAGGTGTATAAGTCTGGCAGCAGTCATGGATCGGTTAGTGAGGTGTATAAGTTTGGCAGCAGTCGCGGATCGGTTAGTGAGGTGTATAAGTCTGGCAGCAGTCGTGGATCGGTTAGTGAGGTGTATAAGTCTGGCAGCAGTCGTGGATCGGTTAGTGAGGTGTATAAGTCTGGCAGCAGTCATGGATCGGTTAGTGAGGTGTATAAGTCTGGCAGCAGTCGTGGATCGGTTAGTGAGGTGTATAAGTCTGGCAGCAGTCGTGGATCGGTTAGTGAGGTGTACAAGTCTGGCAGCATTCATGATAGACTGAAGGGGGATATCTTGTGTAAAGGTCGGCCGGTGAGGAAGGAGTTGCAGTAATCAAGGTGGGAAATAACCAAGGAGTTAATAAGTTGTTTTGTGGTGTCGTTAGTCAGGAAGGGGCGGATTCTAGAGATGTTGCGGAGGTTGAGGCGGCACGATTTAGCAAGTGATTGGATGTGGGGGCTGAAAGAGAGGTCGGAGTCTAGGATTACACCCAGCACCCTGGTATGTGTGGAAGGACCAATGGTTGTGCCATCTCAAGGGTAAAGTCATGAGGAGGGGACCGGGGAGGAGGAAATATTAGAAGCTCAGTTTTAGAAAGATTGAGGTTGAGGAAGTGGCATGACCTCCATACCGATAAGTCATTCACTACGTTTGTGATGGGCGAGGAGATTGAGGTGCAGAGTTGAGGAGTCGAGAGATAGATCTGGGTGTCGTCAGCATAGAGGTGGTAATTGAAGTCATTGGAAGTTATCAACTGGCCCAGGGAAGAGGTATAGAGGGAGAATAAGAGGGGCCCAAGGACAGAGCCTTGGGGGACCCCAACAGAAGGAGAAAGAGGAGCAGAGGAGATGGAGTTGTGACACTGAAGGTGCGCTGAGATAAGTAGGAGAACCAGGAGAGAGCAGAGTCATGGAGGCCAAGGGAGTGGAGTAGTGGGTGGTCAACTGTGTCAAAGGCAGCAGAGAGGTCTAAGAGTATGGAGTACTGGCCATTGGATTTAGCATTTAGTAGGTCATTGGTGGGTTTTGGTAGGGCAGTTTCAGTTGAATGTTGTGGGTGGAAGCCGGATTGTAGGGGATCGAGAAGGTTGTGGTCAGTGAGGTAGCAACTCATATGGCTGTGGTCAAGGCGTTCAAGAAGCTTGGAGGCAAACGGGAGCAAGGAAATGGGTCTTAAGTTATTCAAACAGGTGGGGTCCAGTGAGGGTTTTTTAAGTCTGGGGGTAACCAGCGCATGTTTGAGTGGAGAGGGAAAGGTGCCGGAAGAGAGGAGAAGTTGACGATGTGGGTTAGGGAATTTAGGATAGAGCGGGAGGGTGGTCGTAGTAGTTGCGAGGGGACAGGGGGCAGGTGGTGGGGTGGGCTGTGGAAAGGAGTTTCCTCAGAGCTAACAGGATTGCCCCCTGCCGCTCGGCTTGAACTTCCCCCACTGAGGCTGCTGGTGAGTCCCTGAACCTTTGCCGTGCCTATTGTTGCCCATCCATCATTGTGCCTGGATTGTGATTCTGGACTCTGCTGTACCAGCCTGTGGCCCGCTACTCACTGTGCCTGGATCATTGCCCTATGAGTCTGGAGTGTGCTCCTGTGGTACCTCATTGCTGCCCTGTGTACTAGCCTGTATCCTGGATGTGCCAAGGACTTAACCCCCCGTGCCCTGCCTGTGTAGAGGACTTACTACACTGCTGTGTCAAACCTGCTCTGTGTATCAAAGACTTAATCTCCTGTGTCCTGCCTGGATCCCCTGATGCCAAGACCACTTCCATTCACTCCTCAGGACAGTTGGACTTCTGCAGCATGAGTCTTGGTACCCTTCTGCCCAGTGGCGTCTGCTGAAATTTTAGGATGGGGGTGCGAGACACTGCCCTTCCTTTTTGACCCCTCCCACTTCTCATAAGCCTCACCCCTTAAGATTCCACCCATTGTGTCAGAAGTATACAGCCCAGCATCACCAGATAGGCGTGTACAGCATGACCAGAGGGGTATACGGCATGACCAGAGGAGTATACGGCATGACCAGAGGGGTATACGGCATGACCAGAGGGGTATACGGCATGACCAGAGGGGTATACGGCATGACCAGATAGGAGTATACGGCATGACCAGAGGGGTATACGGCATGACCAGAGGGGTATACGGCATGACCAGAGGGGTATACGGCATGACCAGATAGGAGTATACGGCATGACCAGATAGGAGTATACGGCATGACCAGAGGGGTATATAGCATGACCAGAGGGGTATACAGCATGACCAGAGGAGTATACAGCATGACCAAAGGAGTATACATGACCAGAGGAGTATACAACATGACCAGAGGTGTATACAGCATGACCAGAGGGGTAAACAGCATGACCAGAGTAGTATACACATTACCAGAGGGGTATACAGCATGACCAGAGGGGTATACAGCATGACCAGAGGGGTATACAGCATGACCATAGGGGTATACAGCATGACCAGAGGAGTATACAGCATGACCAGGGGGTATACAGCATGACCAGAGGGGTATACAGCATGACCAGAGGGGTATACAGCATAACCATAGGGGTATACAGCATAACCAGAGGAGTATACAGCATGACCAGAGTATACAGCATGACCAGAGGGGTATACAGCATGACCAGATAGGAGTATACGGCATGACCAGAGGGGTATACATCATGACCAGAGGGGTATACAGCATGACCAGAGGGGTATAAAGCATGACCAGAGGGGTATACAGCATGACCAGAGGGGTATACAGCATGTCCAGAGGAGTAAACAGTATGACCAGAGGAGTATACAGCATGACCAGAGGGGTATACAGCATGACCAGAGGGGTATACAGCATGACCAGAGGAGTATACAGCATGACCAGAGGGGTATACAGCATGACCAGAGGAGTATACAGCATGACCAGAGGAGTATACAGCATGACCAGAGGAGTATACAGCATGACCAGAGGGGTATACAGCATAACCATAGGGGTATACAGCATGACCAGAGGAGTATACAGCATGACCAGAGGGGTATACAGCATGACCAGATAGGAGTATACGGCATGACCAGATAGGAGTATATGGCATGACCAGAGGGGTATACAGCATGACCAGAGGGGTATAAAGCATGACCAGAGGTGTATACAGCATGACCAGAGGGGTATACAGCATGACCAGAGGAGTAAACAGTATGACCAGAGGAGTATACACATTACCAGAGGGGTATACAGCATGACCAGAGGGGTATACAGCATGACCAGAGGTGTATACAGCATGACCAGAGGTGTATACAGCATGACCAGAGGAGTATACAGCATGACCAGAGGGGTATACAGCAGGACCAGAGGGGTATACAGCAGGACCAGAGGAGTATACAGCATGACCAGAGGGGTATACAGCAGGACCAGAGGGGTATACAGCAGGACCAGAGGGGTAAACAGTTGGACCAGAGGGGTATACAGCATGACCAGAGGGGTATACAGCATGACCAGAGGGGTATACAGCAGGACCAGAGGAGTATACAGCATGGGCACAGTGGTATACAGCATGACCAGAGGGGTATACAGCATGACCAGAGGGGTATACAGCATGACCAGAGGGGTATACAGCATGACCAGAGGAGTATACAGCATGACCAGAGGGGTATACAGCATGACCAGAGGAGTATACAGCATGACCAAAGGAGTATACAACATGACCAGAGGGGTATACAGCAGGACCAGAGGAGTATACAGCATGGGCAGAGGGGTATAACATCTTGCAAACACCTGGTTCTCAAATAACTCATCATTCCTTACTGCTCCGCATCACCAGAGCCAATCCTCTATAGGTTTTATTGCCAGCACTGCTGCAGAACCTCTTGCTTCCCAGACCTGTCAATCAATCAGCTCATCTATTTGCTCTACAGGGAATCCCATGTGCTTTGCTAATCAGCCTCCATATTCTAGACCCTGGGCTACAACAGAGCTGCTGCAGAACCTCTTGCTTCACAGACCTGTCAATCAATCAGTTCATCTATTGTTCTATATGGAATGCCATGTGCTCTCCTAACCAGCCTCCATGTAGACCCAGTGCTATGAGAGCTGCTGCAGAACCTCTTGCCATCCTGTTATAGTTGCAATCACACATTGGAGGGGGGGGTGCAGAGTAATGTTGGGGGGGGGGGAAAGAGAGAGAGAGAGAAAAGTGTCACACTGAGTGATCAATGCCACTAAATTTCATGAGAGAGAGAAGATCCAATCCTTGCACTCACCCCAGCTACACTGCCAGCTCTGTGCCCATCGGCCCCCCGCCTCACATCGTAGGGTCCTGATTGCAGGCGGTCAGTCTGTGAGCCGGGAAACTGTAAAAGTGACGCCCAGTCATCCTCCATCCAGGCCAATTAAAAAAAGGACAGGAGCCAGCCAATCACTGGAGAGTAGAGGGGGGTCCAGGACGCACTGTTTGTGCCCCGAGCACGCCCTGAACGAAAGCAAATCAGCTTCCTAGCCTGCAATCAGCTGATTGCACACTGGGAAGCTTCCCATAGACCGCTGTGTGTCCAGCGCACAGACACTTTTTTTTCTTTAAAGCTTGGGGGGCCCCCTATGGGCGGGCCTCCACTGCTTCTGCCCCTTCGTGTACCATTTCGAGGAGCATCCCCCCGGCTGGGTGGTATTGTGGCCCTGTGAACTGTTTCCTTTGATGTGCTAATATCCTCACTCCATGGACCCCTTGCTACTTCCCTGAAGGTCATTCCCCCTCTGTGTCATAGAGCTGCCCATGAACTGGCTATCCATGCTGTGCCATACCACCACTCTAAGGACTTTAACCCCTGCTGTGCCAATCTCTGCCAAGGACTTTAACCCATGCTGTGCTCACCCCTGTCAGGCCAAGCTTCGTCCGGCCTGGGCCCCCCCTGGATTGCTAGCCCTATGGACTATTTCCCCTTTATTTTATCCCTAAAGATCCCTTTCCCTTGCTGTGTCTTCTGTGTTCTCCTGTTGTTTGTACCCCGGAGATCCCCAATAAATGCCCCTGTGTCGGGTTTTTGTGTGATCGGCCTCTGTGTGCTCTCTCTCTGCCCTCCTGGTTCTTAACACTCGGTAAAGACTTTGATCCCTTTTTAAACATGGGCACCACGTTGCCCCTACGCCAATCCAGTGGTTCCATTCCAGTCATTAAGGAGTCCCTAAAAATGATTTACAATGGCTTTGAAATGACAGAGATCAATTCCTTTAGGATCCGTGGATGGATGCCATCTGGTCCAGGTGCTTTATCTACCTTTATTCTGTCTAAATACTTCTGGACCATTTTGCTTTTGAGCCATTGTGGATCATTTGGGGCTGTGTCACTACCACCCCCATCGTGGACATGAGCTTCCCCATGCTCCTTTGTATACACAGAGCTGAAGAATGGATTTAATAAGTTTGCCTTCTCTCTGTCCCCAGTCACACCCCAGATTATTTTGTAGAATTTTTTGGGGTTTGTCCAACTCTCTTTTGCAATCCGTCGTTCATTTTGAATTTTTGCATCCTTGATTTCCTTTTTACATATTCGGTTATATTCTTTGTAACATTTAAACGATGATAGTGTTCCTTCATTTTTATATTTTTTAAAAGCGCTTTTCTTATCATTTATAACTTTGGCCGTGAGCCACATAGGTTTTATTTTTAGCCTTTTAAACGTATTGCCCATGGGAATATACTTTGCAGTGACTTGGCATTCAGTCTCTATGAAGAATTCCCATTTCTGTTCTGTGTTCATCGATGCCAATATTCCCTCCCAGTCTAAGTCCTGGAGAGCAGCCCTCATCCTTTGACAATTTGCTCTCTTAAAGTGTTTTTATCTTTCCCGTGAGTTTGTTGCTTGCAGCTTTACATTAAATGAAATCCATGTTGTGGTCACTGCTGCCCAGATTTTCTTTTATATGAATATTGGTAATAAGCTCTCCATGGGTTGGGATTCCCAGGTCCAGAAAAGCGTCATTCCTGCTTGGGGCCTCAATAAACTGGACCATAAAATTCTCCTGTAATAGGTCTATAAATTTTTGCCCTTTAGCTGTCCCAGCAGTGCCATCATTCCAGTTAATTTCCGGGTAGTTACCATCCCCCATTATTATCACTGTCCCAGCCCTTGCAGGTCTTTCTATCTGTGCAAGGAGCAGAGTCTCCACCTCCTCTTTAACACTGGGAGGTCTATAAACTCCAATGATAACCTTTGTAGTGCGCACACCCATATGCAGATCTACCCATAATGCTTCAGACTCATCACACTCTCCATCAACTAGGTCCTCATTCACCCCCCCCCCCCCCGAAATCACTTCTCACCTAGAGACAGACACCCCCACCCCTCCGTTTTACCCGGTCTTTCCAAAAGAGAGCATAGCCAGGAATATTAATAGCCCAGTCATGTGAAGAATGGAGCCAAGATTCAGCTATACCAATCAAATCCTAGTTCTCCTCATGCACCAGAGCTTCCAGCTCACCTATATTGCTTGGCAGACTCCTGGCATTGGTGAACGAACACTTTAATTCACTGTCACATTTTGCACATGTATATTACATATTTTTTATTTTAGTACAAACAGTACCATTTCCAATGGTTGTGTGTAACATGGGAACCTTCATACCATCTTCCATAGCCCTCCATCCATCTTTCCTCATTCCAACCACCAGAAGTGGGGGGTATATAATAGGATGAGGTCAGAAGTGGGTGGTATATACATGGCGAAAGGTCAGGAGTAGGCAGTATATACAGGGTGAGGTCAGAAGTGGGGGGTATATACACAGGGTGAGAGGTCAGAAGTGGGTGGTATATGCAGGCGAAAGGTCAGGAGTAGGCGGTATATACGGGGTGAGAGGTCAGGAGTGGGGGGTATATACAGGGTGAGAGGTCAGGAGTAGGCGGTATGTACGGGGTGAGAGGTCAGGAGTGGGGGGTATATACAGGGCAAGAAGTCAGGAGTGGGGGGGTATATGCAGGCAAAAGGTCAGGAGTATGCGGTATATACGGGGTGAGAGATCAGGAGTGGGGGGTATATACAGGGCGAGAGGTCAGGAGTGGGGTATATACAGGGCGAGGGGTTAGGAGTGGGGGGTATATACAGGGCGAGGGGTCAGGAGTGGGGGGTACATACAGGGCGAGGGGTCAGGAGTGGG
>BLSH010429966.1:78144-91033 GCA_018402905.1 Glandirana rugosa
ACAGACGTCACAAGACACAGACAGTCCATGTGACAGACACAGAACACTGCAGACAGCTCCCCCATGTGACAGACACAGAACACTGCAGACAGATCCCCCATGTGACAGACACAGAACACTGCAGACAGCTCCCCCACGTGACAGACACCTCAGCTTTGGTCTTCCTCTCGGCCGCCATGAGCTGTACTTTGTCTCGTTGCTCCTTGGGGGCGGACTTATACATATCAAGCAATAATTTCATCTCTTTCTGGCTCTCCTGAGCCTTCCTGGAAAACAGAGGAGACACAACAATGGATGGGGGTGGGGCTGACAATGGAGTACAGGAGCTAGGGGGAGGTGACAAGGCAGAAGCTGGGTGGGGCTGACAATGGAGTACAGGAGCTAGGGGGAGGTGACAAGGCAGAAGCTGGGTGGGGCTGACAATGGAGTACAGGAGCTCGGGGGAGGTGGCAAGGCAGAAGTTGGACGGGGGTGGGGCTGACAATGGAGTACAGGAGCTCGGGGGAGGTGACAAGGCAGAAGTTGGGTGGGGCTGACAATGGAGTACAGGAGCTCGGAGGAGGTGATAAGGCAGAAGTTGGATGGGGGTGGAGCTGACAATGGAGTACAGGAGCTCGGGGCAGGTGATAAGGCAGAAGTTGGGTGGGGCGGACAATGTAGTACAGGAGCTCGGGGGAGGTGGCAAGGCAGAAGTTGGATGGGGGAGGGGCTGACAATGGAGTACAGGAGCTCGGGGGAGGTGACAAGGCAGAAGTTGGATGGGGGTGGGGCTGACAATGGAGTACAGGAGCTAGGGGGAGGTGACAAGGCAGAAGTTGGACGGAGTGGGGCTGACAATAGAGTACAAGAGCTCAGAGGAGGAGACAAGGCAGAAGTTGGGTGGGGCTGACAATGGAGTACAAGAGCTCAGGGGAGGAGACAAGGCAGAAGTTGGGTGGGGCTGACAATGGAGTACAGGAGCTTGGGGGAGGTGACAAGGCAGAAGTTGGCTGGAGGTGGGGCTGACAATGGAGTACAGGAGCCTGGGGGAGGAGACAAGGTAGAAGTTGGCAGGGGATGGGGCTGACAATGGAGTACAGATGCTACCGGGAGGTGATAAGGCAGAAGTTGGGTGGGGCTGACAATGGAGTACAGGAGCTTGGGGGAGGTGACAAGGCAGAAGTTGGCTGGAGGTGGGGCTGACAATGGAGTACAGGAGCCCGGGGGAGGAGACAAGGTAGAAGTTGGCTGGGGATGGGGCTGACAATGGGAGTACAGATGCTCAGGGGAGGTGATAAGGCAGAAGTTGGGTGGGGCTGACAATGGAGTACAGGCGCTAAGGGGAGGAGACAAAGTAGAAGTTGGCTGGAGGTGGGGCTGACAATGGAGTACAGGAGCTCAGGGGAGGAGACAAGATAGAAGTTGGATGGGGGTGGGGCGGACAATGGAGTACAGGAGCTCGGGGGAGGTGACAAGACAGAAGTTGGGTGGGGCTGACAATGGAGTACAGGAGCTCAGGGGAGGAGACAAGGCAGAAGTTGGCTGGAGGTGGGGCTGACAATGGAGTACAGGAGCCCGGGGGAGGAGACAAGGTAGAAGTTGGCTGGGGCTGACAATGGAGTACAGATGCTCAGGGGAGGTGATAAGGCAGAAGTTGGAAAGGGGTGGGGCAGACAATGACCAAGCCAATGGAATGGTTTATCTCACTTGAGTTCTGTCCGTAGCTGTTTCAGGATGTCGGCATCCTTCCTCTTGCTGTCCTCTGTCTTCTGCTTGTCCCTGTCCCGCTCTCGCTCCTTCTCTCTCTCCCGATCCTTCTCCCGATCCCTATCTAGCTCTCGCTCACGCGTTTTACTTCTCTCTGGTTCCTTCTTTGGCTCCTCCTCCTCTTTCTTCACCTCTGGTGTAGTGGGGGTCTCAGGGTCACGTACTGGGGTGGGGGGCGGCTCCTTCTTCACTTCTACCTCCTCCTCTTTTACGGGTGTGGGTGGCACTTCAGTACTGGAGACACTAGGTGGGGGGCATGGAGGTGTTCCAGCTTGTAAACGAATCTACAGAGGAAAAGCAGAGATGAGCCATGATCACCAGACACAGTCAGGACGGTATACCCATAGTGCTTACAGTCAGGAGAAGGCCAGGTCCTTGTCTGAGCTGAGGACCTAGGTCCTGGCCCTCAGTCAGGAGAACTGCTGCATCCTGGTCTGAGGTGTGGTCTTAGGTCTTGAGCCTCAGGTCAGGAGAATGCTGGTCTGAAGTGGGGTCCTAGGTCCTCGTCCAGTCAGAAATATGCTGCATCCTGGTCTGATGTTTGGTCCTGGTCCCCTGTCACAAGAACGTCAGGTCTTGGTCTGAGTTGTGGTCCTAGGTCCTAAGTCAGGAGAATGCTGCAGCCTGATCTGATGTGTGGTCCTAAGTCCTAGTCCTCCGTGAAGAGAACGCCAGGTCCTGGTCAGAGGTAAGGTCCTAGTCCTCAGTCAGGAATATGCTGCATCCAGGTCTGAGGTGTGGTCCTAAGTTCTGGGCCTCAGAAGAACACTGCATTCTGGTCTGAGGTGTGGTCCTAGGTCCTAAGTCAGGAGAATGCTGCAGCCTGATCTGATGTGTGGTCCTAAGTCCTAGTCCTCCGTGAAGAGAACGCCAGGTCCTGGTCAGAGGTAAGGTCCTAGTCCTCAGTCAGGAATATGCTGCATCCAGGTCTGAGGTGACGTCCTAGGTCCTCATAAGTATGCTGTGTCCTGGTCTGATGTTTGGTCCTGGTCCCCTGTCACAAGAACGTCAGGTCTTGGTCTGAGTTGTGGTCCTAGGTCCTGGTCCTCAGTCAGGAGAATGCTGCATCTTGGTCTGAGGTGTGGTCCTAAGTTCTGGGCCTCAGAAGAACACTGCATTCTGGTCTGAGGTGTGGTCCTAGGTCCTGGTCCTCAGTCAGGAGAATGCTGCATCCTGATCTGATGTGTGGTCCTAAGTCCTAGTCCTCCGTGAAGAGAACGCCAGGTCCTGGTCAGAGGTAAGGTCCTAGTCCTCAGTCAGGAATATGCTGCATCCTGGTCTGATGTGTGGTCCTAAGTTCTGGGCCTCAGAAGAACACTGCATTCTGGTCTGAGGTGTGGTCCTAGGTCCTGGTCCTCCGTGAAGAGAACGCCAGGTCCTGGTCAGAGGTAAGGTCCTAGTCCTCAGTCAGGAATATGCTGCATCCTGGTCTGAGGTGTGGTCCTAGGTCCTGGTCCTCAGTCAGGACTATGGGGCATCCAGGACTGAGGTTGTTGTTGTACAGGTTGTGTAAGGTGAGGGAAAATAAAAGGACTTTGTTGGGGAATCTCCCTCACCTTGCTCACCTCTCCCTGGGCATCTCGCACCTTGCGTTTATAGCGTTGGACGTCTCCCTTCAGCTGGTGGTTGTGGTTCTGCAGACTTCCAATCAAATGTCGCATCTCACGATTAATCGGCCCTAGAAAACAGAAAGGAAGTGAGATTTCCGACAGATGAGGCCGCCCTCCGCTCCGGGACTTCCCTGGCCTCTCCTCACCTGCCTGCTCATTGGCGGCCAGATTTTGCTCAAACTCGATGCGCAGCATCTCGTACTCCTTCCGCACCTGAGCCAAGGTGTCCTCCAGCTGGATCACCTCTGTCCTCAGCTTCTTCTGCACAGACAGCTCCTCACTCTGCAGAAGACAAAGCAGTCCTAGTACCAGGGGCCTCCAAAATACAACTACAGGGGCAGGAAGATCTGGGGCAATACAACCCATATCATATCCCCCCTTATGTATTTATACATGGAGATCATATCCCCCTTATGTATTTATACATGGAGATCATATCCCCCCTTATGTATTTATACATGGAGATCATATCCCCCCCTTATGTATTTATACATGGAGATCATATCCCCCTTATGTATTTATACATGGAGATCATATCCCCCCCTTATGTATTTATACATGGAGATCATATCCCCCCTTGTCTGAAGGTGTATAGAAGAGGGGAGTGTGGGAAGGGGGGTGGGGGGGTAAATCGGCACTGACCTCCATACGCTCGATCTGTCTCAGGTGACTGTTCTTCGTGTTGAGGAGGAGAGCTCGGGCCTCATCCAGCTGTGTCTTGACTTGTAAGGATTCATTGTAGAGGAGAGAAAACTGAGACTGCAGGCAGCGGAAGTCCTGTGTGCCCCTCACAGCCTCCTCAGGGAGGGTCCTCAGATCCAGCTAGAAGACACCACACATCATACAACCACCGTCTCCTCCAATCACCACCCCTCTATATACCTTCATCCTCTCCTAGACCTATACATACATCATACAACCACCGTCTCCTCCAATCACCACCCCTCTATATACCTTCACCTTCTCCTAGACCTATACATACATCATACAACCACCGTCTCCTCCAATCACCACCCCTCTATATACCTTCATCCTCTCCTAGACCTATACATACATCATACAACCACCGTCTACTCCAATCACCACAGCTTGGCCTTGTGCCTGGGGGTCATTGCTCATCTGGAGGGTCAGCTTGGCCTTGTGCCTGGGGGTCATTGCTCATCTGGAGGGTCAGCTTGGCCTTGTGCCTGGGGGTCATTGTTCTGCTGGAGGGTCAGCTTGGCCTTGTGCCTGGGGGTCATTGTTCTGCTGGAGGGTCAGCTTGGCCTTGTGCCTGGGGGTCATTGTTCTGCTGGAGGGTCAGCTTGGCCTTGTGCCTCGGGGTCATTGTTCTGCTGGAGGGTCAGCTTGGCCTTGTGCCTCGGGGTCATTGTTCTGCTGGAGGGTCAGCTTGGCCTTGTGCCTCGGGGTCATTGTTCTACTGGAGGGTCAGCTTGGCCTTGTGCCTGGGGTCATTGTTCTGCTGGAGGGTCAGCTTGGCCTTGTGCCTCGTGGTCATTGTTCTACTGGAGGGTCAGCTTGGCCTTGTGCCTGGGGGTCATTGTCCTGCTGGAGGGTCAGATTGGCCTTGTGCCTCTGGGTCATTGTCCTGCTGGAGGGTCAGATTGGCCTTGTGCCTCTGGGTCATTGTTCTACTGGAGGGTCAGCTTGGCCTTGTGCTTTGGGTCATTGTCCTTCTGGAGGGTCAGCTTGGCCTTGTGCTTCGGATCATTGTCTTGCTGGAGGGTCAGCTTGGCTTTGTGCTTCGGATCATTGTCCTGCTGGAGGGTGATCATGGCCTTGTGCTTCGGATCATTGTCCTGCTGGAGGGTCAGCTTGGCCTTGGGGTTATGGCCATGCTGGAGGGTCAGCTTGGCCTTGTGCTTCGGATCATTGTCCTGCTGGAGGGTGATCATGGCCTTGTGCTTCGGGTCATTGTCCTGCTGGAGGGTGATCATGGCCTTATGCTTCGGATCATTGTCCTGCTGGAGGGTCAGCTTGGCCTTGGGGTTATGGCCATGCTGGAGGGTCAGCTTGGCCTTGTGCTTCAGATCATTGTCCTGCTGGAGGATGATCATGGCCTTGTGCTTCGGGTCATTGTCCTGCTGGAGGGTCAGCTTGGCCTTGGGGTTATGGCCATGCTGGAGGGTCAGCTTGCCAATGTGCTTCAGGTGATTGTCCTGCTGGAGGGTCAGCTTGGCCTTGTGCTTTGGGTCATTGTCATGCTGAAGGGTCAGCATGGCCTTGTGCTTAGGGTCATTGTCCTGCTGGAGGGTGATCACGGCCTTGTGCTTCGGATCATTGGCCTTGGGGTTATGGCCATGCTGGAGGGTCAGCTTGGCCTTGTGCTTCGGATCATTGTCCTGCTGGAGGGTGATCATGGCCTTGTGCTTCGGGTCATTGTCCTGCTGGAGGGTCAGCTTGGCCTTGGGGTTATGCCCATGCTGGAGGGTCAGCTTGCCAATGTGCTTCAGGTGATTGTCCTGCTGGAGGGTCAGCTTGGCCTTGTGCTTTGGGTCATTGTCATGCTGAAGGGTCAGCATGGCCTTGTGCTTAGGGTCATTGTCCTGCTGGAGGGTGATCACGGCCTTGTGCTTCGGATCATTGGCCTTGGGGTTATGGCCATGCTGGAGGGTCAGCTTGGCCTTGTGCTTCGGATCATTGTCCTGCTGGAGGGTGATCATGGCCTTGTGCTTCGGGTCATTGTCCTGCTGGAGGGTCAGCTTGGCCTTGGGGTTATGCCCATGCTGGAGGGTCAGCTTGCCAATGTGCTTCAGGTGATTGTCCTGCTGGAGGGTCAGCTTGGCCTTGTGCTTTGGGTCATTGTCATGCTGAAGGGTCAGCATGGCCTTGTGCTTAGGGTCATTGTCCTGCTGGAAGGACAGCTTGCCAATGTTCTTCAGGTGATTGTCCTACTGGAGGGTCAGCTTGGCCTTGTGCTTAGGGTCATTGTCCTGCTGGAGGGTCAGATTGGCCTTGTGCCTCGGGGTCATTGTCCTGCTGGAGGGTCAGATTGGCCTTGTGCCTGGGGGTCATTGTCCTTCTGGAGGGTCAGAGTGGCCTTGTGATTCGTGGCATTGTCCTGCTGGAGGGTGCGCATGGCCTTGTGTTTTGGGTCATTGTTCTGCTGGAGGGTCAGCTTGGCCTTGTGCTTACGGTCATTGTGATGCTGGAGGGTCAGCTTGGCCTTGTGCTTACGGTCATTGTTCTGCTGGAGGGTCAGCTTGGCCTTGTGCTTACGGTCATTGTTCTGCTGGAGGGTCAGCTTGGCCTTGTGCTTAAGGTCATTGTCCTGCTGGAGGGTCAGCTTGGCCTTGTGCTTAAGGTCATTGTCCTGCTGGAGGGTCAGCGTGGCCTTGTGCTTAAGGTCATTGTTCTGTTGGAGGGTTAGCGTGGCCTTGTGCTTAAGGTCATTGTTCTGTTGGAGGGTTAGCTTGCCAATGTTCTTTAGGCGATTGTCCTACTGGAGGGTCAGCTTGGCCTTGTGCTTTGGGTGATTGTCATGCTGGAAAGTCCAAGTGTCCCATGTGCAGCTTTCCTGCAGAAGAATGCCAATTGTCTGCCAGTATTTTCTGATACCATGCTGCATTAATCTTGCCATCACTTCCCCCATTCCTTTAGAGCTAACACGCCCCCAAAACATCAATGAGCCACCACCATGCTTCACAGTGGGGATGGGATTCTTCCTTTCCAAACCTAGCACTGATGGTTGTGACTCTAATTTCAAGCTCTATTTTGGTCTTGTGACTCCACTGCAGTGTACCAGAAGCTGGGAGGCGTGTCAAGGTGCTGTCAGCCATATTGTATCCGGTCTTTTTTGTGGCATTAGCACAGTAAAGGACTCTTCGTGACAACTCCACCATGCAGCTTATTTTTGTTCCAGTATTTTTCCAGAGCAGTCTATATTTCTCCTGAAGTTACCTGTGGGTTTTTCTTTGTACTTCGAGCAATTCCTCTAGCAGTTGTGGCTGCAATTTTTCTTGGTCTACCTGACCCTGGCTTGGTATCAAGAGATCTCAAAATTCTCCACTCCTTAATAAGTGATTGAACAGTACTAACTGGCATATTCAAAGTGTTGGATATCTTTTTATATTTTTTTCCATCATTATAAAGTTCTATTAACTTGTTACGCAGGTCTTTCGACAGTTCTTTTCTGCTTCTCAATTTTTTGCCATGATCAGTTATATTTTCCATATCAATGCCAAAATGTCACCATTTCTGCCGGGGGATGCAAAGTTTTGAGCACAACTGAACCTTCATCCTTACCTAGAGCAATACATACAACATACATCCATTGTCCCCTCTGGTCCCCACACCTCTATATACCTTCAGCTTCTCCTTGAGCCGTACGCCCGCCTGTAACTCGTTCTGCAGCTTCTCCAGCTCACACATGCGACCGTTGGCCAGTTCCTGGTTCTCCTCCAGCTCTGCGTTCAGCATTTCAAACTGTGGAGGGAAGATGTGTGAGGGGTCGGCAGAAAAAAGTGTGAGGGGTTGGAGGGGAGACGCGTGAAGGGGAGGTGCGTGAGGGGAGACATGCGAGGGGTCAGGAGGATGACGTGTAAGGGGTTAGAGGGGAGACTCGTGAGGGGGAGGCGCGAGAGGGGGTCAGAGGGGAAAGATGTGAGGGGTCAGGACGACGACGATGTGCGAGGGGTCAGGAGGGCGGCGGCGGGTGAGGGGTCAGGAGGGCAACGCGTGAGGGGTCAGGAGGGCGGCGTGAGGGGTCAGGAGGGCGGCGTGAGGGGTCAGGAGGGCGGCGTGAGGGGTCAGGAGGGCGGCGTGAGGGGTCAGGAGGGCGGCGTGAGGGGTCAGGAGGGCGGCGTGAGGGGTCAGGAGGGTGGCGTGAGGGGTCAGGAGGGTGGCGTGAGGGGTCAGGAGGGTGGCGTGAGGGGTCAGGAGGGCGGCGTGAGGGGTCAGGAGGATGGAGTGAGGGGTCCGGATGACGACATGTGAGGGGTCAGGATAATGACGACGAGTGAGGAGGGGTTAAGAGGGGAGACGTGTGTGTGTGTGTGTGTGTGTGTGTGTGTGGGGGGGGTCACAAGGAAGAGGTGTGAGGGGACAGAAGATGATTTGTGGTGCTACAGAAGGAAGCCGGTGACTGGGGTCAGAGACAATATGGATGACATCACCTTCTGCACCGTGAGCGTGGTCTGTCCTCCCTGGAAACCTCCAGAACTTCCTGAAATGTGACATCCAGAATTCAGCTGCAGGAGAAGAGGGTTAGAATAAGGCGAGGCAGGGTCTGGGCATTACAGTAAATTACATGCTGTGCCACCAACCTGTTCCAGGGCCTCAGCCAGGTGCCGGTTCAGCTTCTGCTCGTGTTTCCTCAGCTTCTCGATATCCCACTGCAGATCTTCAATGCTCCTCTCCATCTCAGACACTTTGGTTTCGGAGGAGACGGCGCGGTCCTGGAGCTCATGGTGCTGGTGGAGGACACAACCAGTCATTTTACAACCTTTTCGCCTTGAAGGAACCCTTGGCAAAAAGTTTGAGATCTCGGGGAAACCCAGAAAATAATTTTCAGATCTACAGCGGACGGAACATTGTATATGATGAGCGAGCAGCGCAGGGAAGCTGCTGTTGTAACAAACTTTTCCCTATGATCCCAGCTAGCCCTTCTCTCGTCCATTCCCGGTGATGTCACATATAAGAGCCTGGGACAGACAGAAGAAGAGGACCTGTGAGGAACAGAGCAGTAACAGTATGCTTCCCTGCACCACTCTGCAAATCCAGAACACGGTTTCTCAAATGGGGTTCCACAAGCCATGGGCTCCCTCTCTCTGCTCAACAACCAGTCAGTATCCGTGTGACATCATGGAAGGGGACGCCCCCTCTGTCAGGGCCGTGTGACATTCTGGAAGGGGGCTGTGTGACATCATGGAAGGGGGCCGTGTGACATCATGGAAGGGGGCCGTGTGACATCATGGAAGGGGACGCCCCTCTGTCAGGGCCGTGTGACATTCTGGAAGGGGGCTGTGTGACATCATGGAAGGGGGCCGTGTGACATCATGGAAGGGGACTCTCACCTGTAGTGTGATCCGGTGGTGCTTCTCCTGCAGGACGATGGCCAAGTCCTGCAATCGGTGGTTCTCGGTGATCAGCTCCTTGTTGAGGGTGCGCAGGGACTCATCCAGCTGCTCAGACGCTGCTCACAGAGAAATGAGAGAAGTCACATGACAAAGCATCCCTCAGTGACCCCACCCCTAAATATAACTACCCTCCAGTATCCTCCGCCCGGGGGTTGGATGACCCATTATACACATGCAGGGGACGGGGCCTGAACATAGGACTTTACTGATCTAAAAGCATCAGACAGCTACTGGACTTCTTTCACTGGTTACACGCTTGTACCGGGTCAGTGACATCACTGGTTACACGCTTGTACCGGGTCAGTGACATCACTGGTTACATGCTTGTACCGGGTTAGTGACATCACTGTTTCCACGCATGTACCGGGTCAGTGACATCACTGGTTACACGCTTGTACCGGGTTAGTGACATCACTGTTTCCACGCATGTACCGGGTCAGTGACATCACTGGTTACACGCTTGTACCGGGTCAGTGACATCACTGGTTACACGCTTGTACCGGGTCAGTGACATCACTGGTTACACGCTTGTACCGGGTCAGTGACATCACTGGCTACACGCTTGTACCGGGTCAGTGACATCACTGGCTACACGCTTGTACCGGGTCAGTGACATCACTGGCTACACGCTTGTACCGGGTCAGTGATATCACTGTTTCCACGCATGTACCGGGTCAGTGACATCACTGGTTACACGCTTGTACCGGGTCAGTGACATCACTGGCTACACGCTTGTACCGGGTCAGTGACATCACTGGTTACACGCTTGTACCGGGTTAGTGACATCACTGGCTACACGCTTGTACCGGGTCAGTGACATCACTGGTTACACGCTTGTACCGGGTCAGTGACATCACTGGTTACACGCTTGTACCGGGTTAGTGACATCACTGGTTACACGCTTGTACCGGGTCAGTGACATCACTGGTTACACGCTTGTACCGGGTTAGTGACATCACTGGTTACATGCTTGTACCGGGTTAGTGACATCACTGGTTACACGCTTGTACCGGGTCAGTGACATCACTGGCTACACGCTTGTACCGGGTTAGTGACATCACTGGCTACACGCTTGTACCGGGTTAGTGACATCACTGGCTACACCGCCCCCACATTTGGTGCACTGGGACTATAATGTTGTAAAAGAGAACCTGTCACTGGGAACTACATCCTATAATTACCACACAGCAGCCATTTCTAGGACCCCAGGACTAGGAATGGGGGGGGTTTGTCATGTGGCATTGTGAGTATGCGGGGGGGTCCCCCTTATCTGTATACATCACACACTATAGTCAGGGAGAGTTCATCATCTCTAACAGAAATCGGTGTATCTGAATCGCAGCTTCCGTCGGGGCCTTACCTCTGCTGTGAATTCGCTCACACAGTTCCTGCACCCGGCGGTGCAGTTTGCTGGAGGTCTCCAGGACCCAGGAGACGGCTCTCTTACTGAACTCCATGCGTTCTTGAAGCTGCAGCTCGATCTCCTCAGGCGTGCTGGAGGCAAGCGTAGCCAGGAAGTTCAGAGAGGATTCTGGGAGCGATCCGGAGGGCTCAGGTGCCGGGGGAACGGCGGGAGGTGCTGGAGGGTCTGCAAGGATGGAAGGAGGAGCTGAGAGCTCGGGAGTGACGCAAAACTCTGCATCCAATCATGTACTGCACACAGCGGGCTCCGCCTCCAATCATATACTGCACACAGCGGGCTCCGCCTCCAATCATATACTGCGCACAGCGGGCTCCACCTCCAATCATGTACTGCACACAGCGGGCTCCGCCTCCAATCATGTACTGCACACAGTGGGCTCCGCCTCCAATCATGTACTGCACACAGGGGGCTCCGCCTCCAATCATGTACTGCACACAGCGGGCTCCGCCTCCAATCATATACTGCACACAGCGGGCTCCGCCTCCAATCATATACTGCGCACAGCGGGCTCCACCTCCAATCATGTACTGCACACAGCGGGCTCCGCCTCCAATCATGTACTGCACACAGTGGGCTCCGCCTCCAATCATGTACTGCACACAGGGGGCTCCGCCTCCAATCATGTACTGCACACAGCGGGCTCCGCCTCCAATCATATACTGCACACAGCGGGCTCCGCCTCCAATCATATACTGCGCACAGCGGGCTCCACCTCCAATCATGTACTGCACACAGCGGGCTCCGCCTCCAATCATGTACTGCACACAGTGAGCTCCGCCTCCAATCATATACTGCACAAAGTGGGCTCCGCCTCCAATCATATACTGCACACAGTGGGCTCCGCCTCCAATCATGTACTGCACACAGCGGGCTCCGCCTCCAATCATGTACTGCACACAGCGGGCTCCGCCTCCAATCATGTACTGCACACAGCGGGCTCCGCCTCCAATCATGTACTGCACACAGTGGGCTCCGCCTCCAATCATGTACTGCACACAGTGGGCTCCGCCTCCAATCATATACTGCACACAGTGAGCTCCGCCTCCAATCATATACTGCACACAGTGGGCTCCGCCTCCAATCAAGTACTGCACACAGTGGGCTCCGCCTCAAATCATGTACTGCACACAGTGGGCTCCGCCTCCAATCATATACTGCACACAGCGGGCTCCGCCTCCAATCATATACTGCACACAGCGGGCTCCGCCTCCAATCATGTACTGCACACAGTGGGCTCCGCCTCCAATCATGTACTGCACACAGTGGGCTCCGCCTCCAATCATATACTGCACACAGCGGGCTCCGCCTCCGATCATGTACTGCACACAGTGGGCTCCGCCTCCAATCATGTACTGCACACAGTGGGCTCCGCCTCCAATCATATACTGCACACAGCGGGCTCCGTCTCCAATCATGTACTGCACACAGCGGGCTCCGCCTCCAATCATGTACTGCACACAGCGGGCTCCGCCTCCAATCCCGCCCCCCATAGCGTACTGCACACAGCAGGCTCCGCCTCCAATCACCCCACCCCCAATAGCATGTACTACACACAGCAGGCTCCGCCTCCAATCACCCCACCCCCAATAGCATGTACTAGACACAGCAGGCTCCGCCTCCAATCACCCCACCCCCAATAGCATGTACTACACGCAGCAGGCTCCGCCTCCAATCACCACGCCCCCATTACCTTTACTGTCAGTCTCCTCTGGGGCCTGGGGGCCCTCAGCTCCAGCATGGCTCTCCTTTGGTTCCTCCTTCTCCTCTGGGGCCACAGGCTGCGGGGGCGGCGGCTCATTATCATAACGCTTTAACAGGAGCTGCACATTCTCATCTAACTGAGAGGAGAGAGAAGAGCGAGTACCGGGTCAGGGAGTACGGAGTACCGGGTCTGAGTACAGAGTGCCGGGTCAGGGAGTACGGAGTGCCGGGTCAGGGAGTACGGAGTGCCGGGTCAGGGAGTACGGAGTGCCGGGTCAGGGAGTACGGAGTGCCGGGTCAGGGAGTACGGAGTGCCGGGTCAGGGAGTACGG
>BLSH010430018.1:15645-30109 GCA_018402905.1 Glandirana rugosa
TTAATCGGCCCTCTTCGGTATACTCACAAGATGTTAATAGAAGTTTGACACACACTTTTGTTATTCGCCCTCTTCGGTATACTCATCACAACTCGCTTGGGCCTGACATTGCAAGCCCAGGCATGGCTTGAAAGCCCACAGGCACCGTGCCTGGGCCTGGGCCTGTAAAGTTTTTAGCAAGCCCAAGCCAGGCCCCAAGACGATAAAATGAGGTGCACAACTCTTCGACGTCCCGTCGGTTAGTTGTTCACAAAGTGACCAAACGGGAATCTTCGGTAGTGTCGGTACGGATGATTACCGTACCGACACTAACCGGCCACGTAGTACACTGGGTTGAACCCGAACGATTTTTGAAATGTCCGGGTCCGGGTCCGTGCCACGGACACCCGAAAGTTCGGTACGGACCCGAACGTTACAGTCCGGGTTCGCTCAACACTACTCATATGGCTTCTCCCGCTTATTGTTTTCACACACAGTTTGAAGATAATTGTAGAACACTCATATGGCTTCTCCCGGCTAATTTATAGTTTTTACACACAGTTTGCAGATGATTTTAGAACAGTGATATGGCTTCTCCTGCTAATTTATAGTTTTCTCACATAGTTTGAAGATGATTTTAGAACAGTGATATGGCTTCTCCCGCTAATTTATAGTTTTCTCCCACAGTTTGAAGATGATTGTAGAACAGTGATATGGGTTCTCCCGGCTAATTTATAGTTTTCACACACAGTTTGCAGATGATTTTAGAACAGTGATATGGCTTCTCCCGGCTAATTTATAGTTTTCACACACAGTTTGCAGATGATTTTAGAACAGTGATATGGCTTCTCTCGCTAATTTATCGTTTTCTCACACAGTTTGAAGATGATTGTAGAACAGTGATATGGGTTCTCCTGGCTAATTTAGACTTTTCTCACACAGTTTGAAGATGATTTTAGAACACTGATATGGCTTCTCCCGGCTAATTTAGACTTTTCTCACACCGTTGATGGTCCACATCCACCTCCATTTTTGATTTTTTTATGTGTTTTTTGTTTAAAAATGCTTTTAAGTTATTTCCCTGTCCCCGTTTCTTTGTAGGGCACTTGTCCGACCCTTACCCCCATTTTCCTTCCTTTTGCAGACCTCTGGGACTTTCCAGGACTTATTTACAGAAATTTTCAGAACATTTAGTAAAATTACCAGAGCCCCGGACCCGAACCCGGACTTTTTTTGAAAAGTCCGGGTTCGGGTCCGGGTCCCGGACACCCAAAAGTTCGGTACGGACCCGAACTTTACAGTTCGGGTTCGCTCAACTCTATTTATGATCACTGAATAAATGCATTACAAATAACAAACCCATTGTTACTGATTTAAATTTAATGTCACACCTGGTTGCCAAGGTATTTTCTGTACTGGAGGTCTTGAATAGTCATTTTTCAGTACCATTAGCTAAAAGCTGTCAATATAAACTTGCCTTCAGCTTTGATAAAGAAACCTATGCATTCACTAGAGTAATCCCAGGATTGGACATTAGTGATTGGTATAGTGCATGAGTGTTTAGGAAAAGTATTATCAAAATTTTCTAGGCCAGAATGTATTTTCCAGCATGTGGACAAATTTCTCTTCCGTTCACTGACAGACGCAGTCTTCTTATGACACATGGGGTTATGCTCATCCTACTAGGAGTAGCCTAGGCAAAACAAACAAAAGTGTAGGTTGGCCCCTCCCAGGGGGCCGTCCTCACCTTAGCATATAATGCCCCTGCTCTGTACAGCACATCAGTTTTTATTTGCCTAATGTAAGGAGTAGACCTGGTTCCCTATGGAAGCAGCGGTCTCCTGAAGATTCATCTAAGGAAGACTGCTATCAAGAAGCTGGCTGGTGGTATAGAGGATATCTCGAATCCTAATCTTTCCCCAGTCCGGTCAACACTATGCGAACCCCCTTAGGGGGGCCCACCGCATAGCGCCCATTCCGTGCGGGTGGCCAGTGGCTAAAACCCACTAGAGCCCAGTGACTGGTTCGCCTGTCCAGTGGCCTGGCCAGCAGCATGCCTTCTTGCAGGGAGGTAGGTCTGCTCCGGGTGGCTACCCGCTGCGCCCGTCGGATTGGTGAGTGGACCCCTCTTCCGCCTTGGAGGAATGGAGAGTGGGCACCTGGGCAACTCTGTGGTGGTCAGCCGGTGGGGGTCTGTTAGAGGCCTTCCCCCCACTCCCCCTCCCCCCTCAATCCCCCACAGGCACCTTTGCACTAACCGTTCGAATCTGCACCGACCATCCGGAGCAATGTTGTGTGTCCACAAAGTATAGAGGAACATATTACTCTTTTGTCTGAGTTATTTACTTTGTTACAAACAGCAGGACTGAAGCTGAACACAGAGACTGTTCAGTTGATGAAAAGTCAAGTAGCATTCCTTCATATGCAAATTAGTCATGTACAGAGACAATTGTTGCAAGAAAAAGTTAGAACCATTTCTGCAATTCCAGTTCCAACAACTCACAAGGCATTACATCATTTTTTGAGTGAAATAAATAATTGCAAAGAATTTGTACAGAGATATAATGTCAAAGTTAAACCATTATTAGATCTTTTGAGACAAAAAGATGTTGTGTTTGACCAATGGGGTCAAGCCCAGACAGATACCTTTGGAATGTTGAAAAGGGATGTGCAGAATGCTCCCCCATTGAATACAGTTGAATGCTGTTCTTCCATTCCTTTTGTATTGCAAACTGATGTAATTGAAGATTCTATTTCAGTGACTTTATCCCAATTAAGAGAAGGTGATCAGAAAATAATAGGCTTCTTCTCAAGAGGTTTGACAAATATGGAAAAGACCTTTGATACACACATTAAGCAATTGTTAAGTGTTTATTTTGCAGTCAAAGTAACAGAAAACATTGTGAGATCTAGTAAGATTATATTACAGACATCTGATCCATCACTAAAACTTCTTCTAGAGGAAATTAGTTCAGAAAAATTATGTGAAAAGTATTCCCCATTCTTTAAAACTTTGCAATCTAAATCTATACAGGTAAATCTGATAACAGAACATTTTCAGCAATCCACACAAACTGATGTTTGTATAAACGCATCTAGGAAATCTGTAAATGGTGTTTTTAGAACAAGTGGTGAGACAGGCATTGAGCCAGTATTTGTTGATGCTATCAAAATTCGTTCGGGGGGGGCGTGGCTAGCGGCGCATGGTGGCAGACGTGTCTGGAGAGAGCTCCGAGAGCCGGACAAGCATCCAGACCGATCACGGTAAAAAGACCATAAAAAAGGGAAAACCTTCAACATCAATCATTCCACGATACCCTAACGAAGCTACAGAGCCCATCCTGAAGCCGCTGAGCGGCCGGAGGGCGGTTCGGAGGGACGAGCCTACGCAACACCGCGGTCGCGGCCTAGCAGAAAAGATCCGGTAAGCAGATTCCATCCTCACACCGGTATCAGCTACATACCACACAATATAGAACATTAACGGGCTCCCTACCCTCCACGATCACCTCACTGATTCTGCGGAAGTGGGAAACAGGAAAAGCCCCAGGCTTACACGGGGCCTATCAAGGCCTACAAATCCACACCGACACTCCTTAACCCACAGGAGGCTATAAAATATTACTTACAAGTTTGGCCAAGACTCTTGATTCATTACACAGAGGTAAATTATACTAAAGCAGGACATTTCACTTAAAAATCAAGAATCTATTAATTACTAAAGCGGCCATCTTGGTACACCCATCACCGCTACTGCTGAGAACTGAAAGGACACCATCTTGAAAGCTCCAGCAATAAAACCCTGCTCAATCTTCACATACTGAGGAGATATAGATCCAAGACCCTGCTTATTGGATACCCCTCAGTAACAAAGATAAAAGAGAGCTGACGATGATGTCATAACCCTAACAAACGGGTCACCATAATCCCAGTTGTTTTCATACTGCAGGGATTAACTTTAAGATGGGCAAATCTCAAAAATCGAACTCACAATCAGGATCAATGACACGATATCAACGTTCCTTAACAGGGTCTTCATGTCCTGACATTGCAGACATTTTTAAAAATCAGTCACAAAGAAATAGAAGCATGACAGGATCCAATAACCCAACACAGGATTACACAGACGAAGAGGACTATGATGATGAATCACTAGCTGCCTCAGACAGACCAACAAAAACGACAGCAAACCATGACCATCCTCTAACCTTTGGAGATATGACGGAAATAGCAGCAGATATTAAAAAATCATTTTCATCTGCAATCACAGACCTCAAAGCGGACCTACTTGTACTAACAGAGCAACTAGCAGCCAATGAAAAAATTGGGAAACAGAGGGACAGAGCCATAAAAAGATTAGACCAAGTAACTACCACCCACGCCATGCACCTGATCAATCTAAACAGACAAGTAGAAGACTTGGATAACAGAGGGAGGAGGAAAAACATAAGGATCAGAGGCATCCCAGAGACAATCAATCCGGAGGAAATCAAACCCGTCCTCACTTCCATTTTTAACAATGTGTTAGAAAGACCCATTGATTCTACAATCAATTTTGAAAGGGCTCATAGAGCACTCCGTCCCAAAGGGTCAGACTCAGCCCCACACAGTGACATCATCTGTTGTCTTGCTGATTTCCCCCTAAAAGAAGAGATATTGATAAAAGCTAGACAAAGCGATCAGATCCTCTTCAATGGCGCATCTATTCAACTCTTCCAAGATTTATCCCCAATAACTCTTAAAAATAGAAGAGCAATAAAACCACTTCTAGACATATTGAAGGAAAAAAAATCCCATACAGGTGGAAATTCCCCTTTGCGGTTCAAATTACAGTGGAGGGTAAACAGGTGCTCCTCCACACTCCGGAAGACATACCATTCTTTTGTGAAGCAATACAATGTGAAATAATTGAGTTACCTGAGTGGTACCAGGAATTCCGTCTCCCTCCACATACTCCAACAAAAGGGAATACACCAGGTAAATCTCCTAATAGCTCTCCCTACCCAAAAGGGAAAAAACAAAAGTATAACGAAGGTCAAAGTACAAGTACCTCATCACCTAAAACCCCAAGAGGTAGAGACAACAGACACTGATTCCAATCTATTTCCATGGGATAACACCCAAACACGTTTAAAGAAAAGCTCTGCAAACCCTTTCTGGCTTCAACACAAGATGTAGAACTATTGATCCTTCAATCAGGAAGCTGACACAGGACAAAGACACAGATGGAATTAACACAGGACACAGATGACAGGAAACAAAAGTCAATGACGCAACTGAACTATGCAGTGTCCTGCAGACTGTTTTATCCTCCCAGCGACCTTTGAAACATCCGCCTATAGAAGGGAGAAAAAAGAAGAAGGAAATCTTTTTTTTTTTTTTTTTTTTTCTTCTCATACCTGTGTCTGGGCAGCCTAAAAACTGATACTGAAGAAAATGTTGAATGCTACCAGGGGATTTTAATAGTTGCTTGGGCCTTGTTTCATGGTTATCTCTGGAACTAACATTACCTTTCTGTTTTAGGCAATAATGTTAAGAATTGTTAAATTGCCTGACGCCGAGAGGGGCTCATCCACAGAAATCAAAATCCTCTTAACCAATAGATTAAGCGACAGCCAAAAACATACTCCTATGAAAATGGGACATTGACAAACAGAGATAAGAAGGGTAGAGGAGGAGAAAAGAAAGGAGAAATGGAAATTAAAAAAGGTAACTGTGGACGAGGCCCTTATGGCGAATTTACCCTGCTGTTCTTGGTTACATTACCAATTATAAGTTTCATCAGTTTTGACTAGTCCAAATAAGTTCGACAAGGTTTTAACAAAACATATGAGTATCCATATCTTATCTATCTCAATTCACAAGTACATCTGCAAAATATTAGTGCCCCTGCACTCAATACGACACAATCTAAAACAAAATATCCCAGTACTAAGAAGACATGACATATTCAAGAACGACTGGGCATCTATGTGGTGACCCTACCTACCCCTAGGAAACCCAATCTCACATACTTAACACTTTAATAAACCTCCCTTACCAATTCTAAAACTGACCTAGTCACCAGGAAACCTCTTCCACAACCCCCAAAAGGAAGTTAAAATAAATTTTTCACAACGACACTTTTCATTAAGACGTTTATTTCTAAAATATTAACACTGCTCTGTGGTTGCTAGCAACGACAGAGGTAGTGTTTTACTGAGGAAACTCTAACCCCCCCCCTACTTACCTTAATCCTCCCCCCCCCCACCACCTCCCCACCTCCACCTATAACCGATACAAACATGGCTTATACCAATCTGGGGAAGAACCCAACAATTATTTCTCATAACGTCAATGGTCTCAGAACACCTGAAAAAAGACACAAAGTGCTAAAAGAACTCAAGAAGACACAACCACAAATAGTATTCCTACAAGAGACACACTTTAAAAGTACATCAATTCCTAAACTGACTAACAACTTCTTTATCAAAGCCTATCACGCCACTAACCCACAGGCGAAAACAAAAGGAGTTTCAATACTCCTAAGTAAAGACACGACATTTCAGACTGAACATATACTCGCCGACACAGAGGGAAGGTACTTATTCTTGAAAGGGACAATGTCAGGCGCCCCGACAACCCTAGCAAATATTTACTTTCCAAACAAAGCACATGTTTCATTTTGCCAAAAAATAGTAGATAAATTGAAAGGTTTTATGACTGGACGATTAATACTTGGAGGAGACTTCAACATCCCTTTAAATCCAATTCAAGACACCTCCACCGGGAAAACTAGCGTAACCTATCGGGTTCTCAAAAAAATCAAAACACTTTTACAATCCATCGCCCTTATCGACACATGGAGGCTACTCAACCCTAAGGAAAAAGATTTCACTTTTTTCTCCAATCCACATAAGAGATACACCAGAATTGATTATCTCTTCATCTCACAAAGAGATATTCCAATTCTCCAAAAGGCCAGGATAGGAAATATAACTATAACGGATCATGCACCAATTTCAATCCACCTAAATACCAAAAAACAAGAACCCAAAACATTTAACTGGAGATTAAACCCATCACTCCTAACAGACCCCATTATCTCAGCTGACATCAAAAAGAACTTATCTAATTATTTCCTCAACAATCACAATCAAGACACTTCACCATTTCTGATTTGGGAAGCACATAAATGTGTGATCAGGGGCGACTTCATTAAGTGGGGAGCCAAAAAGAAAAGAGAAAACGAAAAACACATTACCAACCTCATAACAAAAATAAGCCAACTAGAATTAGCACATAAACAGACACAAGCTTTAGCAACAGAACAAAACCTAATCGACTCCAGGAAGGAACTTCAAAACCTTCTGGACAAAAATGCAAGAAGATCCATTTTTCTTAAGAAAACAATATACTACGAACATAGAGACAAAAGTAGTAAGTTATTAGCTAGAGCCCTGAAAGAAATAAAATTGGCAAATGTTATTCACAGCATACATGACCCTAAAGGAACTGAACAGTTTGACACAAATAAAATCACAAAGATCTTCCAAGACTATTATACAAAATTATATAATATCACCCCACAAAATAAAGCCCCATACTCCACAACCCCAAGATTAACACTCATCAACAAATTTCTACAAAACAGCAACCTACCCAAAATCACAAAAAGCGAAACTGAAGCCCTTGAAAAAGATATTACGATAGAGGAGATTAGCGAAACCATTTCAGGACTCAAAACGGGGAAAAGCCCAGGCCCGGATGGCCTGACATCACAATACTATAAAACCTTTAACGCTATTCTAGCAAAACCATTAGCAGAAGCCCTTAACTATTTAAACAAGAAAGTCCCAACATCGTCAGAATTCCTCACAGCTCAAATCACTTTAATCCCAAAACAAGATAAGGATCATAAAAACTGCGCCAACTACAGACCTATCTCACTCCTAAACCTGGATCTTAAACTTTTTACTAAAATTCTAGCTAACAGATTAAGACCTCTGTTATCCAGAATAATAGGCCCTGAACAAGTAGGCTTCATGCCTGGCCGTGAAGCAAAAGACAATATTATTAAAACTCTGAATTTAATACACAGGGTGCAGAGCAGCGGGGTCGAGGGCCTTCTCCTGTCGACAGACGCAGAGAAGGCCTTCGACCGAGTGGCATGGGATTACATTTTTGCGACATGCGAACATATAGGTCTGGGCAAGAAAATGATGTCCTGGATTCAAACCATATACAACAACCCAACAGCAAAAATTAAAATCAATGACCGTTTATCAGAGCCTATTCAAATTAAAAACGGCACCAGACAGGGATGTCCTCTTTCCCCGCTGCTATTTATTTTGACTTTGGAACCCCTGATTAGAACAATTAACAAAAATGAGAACATTCAAGGGTTCACCATAAACCGAAGAGAGTACAAGTTAGCAGCTTATGCTGATGACCTGCTATTCTTCATATCTAATCCACACATATCCATCCCAAATTTAAATGAAGTTTTTAAACAGTTCAGGTTTATCTCTAACTTCAAAATAAATAGCAGTAAATCAGAAGCAATGAACTTATCCCTATCCAAAGACATGGAAGAACTTACTAGAAGTAATTGCCCATATAAATGGGAATCAACCTCCCTCAAATATCTAGGGGTAAGAATTACACGCCACCTCAAAGATCTTTACCATCACAATCTCCGCCCACTTCTGAAAAAAATTGAAGAGGACCTTAAAAATTGGAACTCTAAGCACTTCTCATGGTTCGGTAGAGCCGCTATACTTAAAATGACAGTCCTACCCAGACTACTTTATATGTTTCACGCCCTTCCCATCGATATACCCCAAGAATTTTTTAAGAGACTTACTATAGCCAAAAGAAAGTTCTTATGGGCTCACAAAAAAACCCGCATTCAATTGAAATTACTCACATTACCCAAAGATAAAGGAGGAATAGGTCTACCAGACTTTAAAAGATACTACTATGCAACACATATTACTAGATTGATCGACTGGCATTGCCATTCAGCATTCAAAGATTGGATCAGCCTAGAAGACTCAAACCCCAAAATCTCCACTAAATTTATGCCATGGACCAAAGCTAAATACCACCCACACGTTATTAAAAACCATCCACTAATCAATACTACCTTAAAAATTGTCCAGAAAGTAATGGAGGCCCAGCATCTTTCATCTATTACCAGCCCGCTAACAACAATTGCAGGTAATCCGGAATTCCCTCCAGGCTCCGAAAATATCAACTCTCTCAGATCAGAGCGAGACACCCCCCTTCTAGTACATGACTGCCTACATAATAACAAAATTCTTCCCTTTCAACAACTCAAGAATAAATTAATAAATCACTCTTTAAATAGTTGGACATACCTACAAATACATGACTTTGTTAGGAATAATAAAGATAAAAACCTCATGGCAAGACCCTTCACAAACTTAGAAAAAATTGTTTTGACCAAAAACCCATTAAAGGAGCCACCTCACTGGCTTACAGATGGATATCCCAACCAGATACTGACTCTATAGACAGTCACAAAGCTACCTGGGAAAAAGATTTAGCTGTCCAGATCTCTGATACACAATGGGAAAAAGCATGCGCTTTCACCCACAAATGCTCATTGAGCACTCAGATGCAAGAAACATCTTTCAAAATCCGAAACCATTGGTACATTACACCTGAAAAAATAAACAGGTGGAACCCAGCAGAATCAGACAAATGTTGGAGATGTTTAGATGAGACTGGTACCTTTATCCATATCTGGTGGTCTTGCCGTGAGATTCAAAAATTTTGGACAGGAGTCACTAATTTGGTAGTGAAAATTACAGAAACTAAGGTTAAATTAGATGCAGCTATTTGCCTATTACATGTCCATAATCTTACATATAGAAAGTATAAAAAATCACTGATAAGACATATGCTTAATGCAGCAAAAGTCCTGATACCACTACATTGGAAAACAAGACAGCCCCCAACAATCCAGGAATGGATAATGAAAATGAACACAATATATGAGATGGAAGAAACACTAGCAATCAAAAAAGAAAACACACAACAATTCCACAGTCTCTGGAATAGGTGGACACAGTTCAAAAACTCAGATGAATACAAGAAATTAACGAACCAAACTTAATGAGCCAAACACATAACTTGTACTCACACCCAGTTACGAGACCATTGACAAATATCTGATGAACCAAGTATATTTACCTTCCCATTACAGACAAATTTGATACACCAATGCATTGAGATATTGATTTAACATTGTTTCAAGAGAGATAATAATAAATACTAATGAATATGTTTTCTCTTCTATATGGAATGACACTGCCATGTGACAACTTTTTGATATATCTGTTATGAAACCTTTTATGTCAATGATTGTATTTACCTGAAGTTTTCAATAAAGCCTTATTGAAAAAAAAAAAAAAAAAAATTCGTTCAGCAGATCGTCCTATGTGGTACCCAAAGAATGGTTATGCTATTCAGCAAAAATTCTACAGAAAATGTTGAATTGGAAGATGGTAAACGTTACAGTACGGCACGCCTGACTCTCTAGCTTTAAAAGAAGGAAAATTAATGGACACCGTCTAATTCAAATCTTCTGGGTTGATTTGAATTTTGGTATTATTTAAGTTCATGAGAACACAAATTCAAGTCAAGACCAAAAGGAGAAATTGCGTCCTGTTATATTTAAGATTCACAGTATATTAGCATAAGAGTGTAGGCCATTTTAAAGAAACAAACTTTACGAACGTATGTACATACAGTTTTTAATATTATTTTATATATCATTTGAATCTTTTACAAAATTGTGACAATTTTGTGTATGTATACTATTTTGTCTTCGTCTCCAATAGCCCTGAGGAAGGGGGATTGTGTTGGACCCCCGAAACGCGTTGGCTTATTTCTACTGGTCTTCAAACCAAATAAAATTCAAAGTTGTAGCTTTAACATTCTTGTCTTGGGCGCTCCTTTCCATCCATATATGATTTTAAAGAAACTAGAACAATGCAAGTTAATTAGAAATGTTATTATTAAAATATGTCTTCCATGTCTTGATTAAAAATGCTAAGATTGTGATATGTAAAATTAATAATTAAATGAAGGTATATCTTAACGAATGAAATATTATCAATACCAAAATAATGATACTGCATTTTTGTTACAGCAAATTAGTTATGAGTCATGAATAGAAAAGCTATCTAATGTTTCTAGACCTTCCAGATGAAAAACAAACCCCTTGAAGTTTAAGAATATCTATTCTGGGAGAAGATTTGACACAAGACTTTCATTCATCATAATTGTTGTCTCTTTATGTACAATAAAGTTTTTTTCAGCTTTACAGTGTACAGGAAGAAGAAAAAGAAGAAGACAAAGAAGTCTCAAGACCTTTCATAAAAGAAAAAAAAAACAATTGACTTTTGACTACTGATGAAATAATGTATCCATCGCATATAATGCAGTTTTATATATACATTTTAATGTGACAAGATATGTTTTTCATATCAAGATGAGATGTTTTATGCAGTAATTTTTACAATCACATGTTGTGTACTTTCAGAGTTGAAAGGGTTAAACCTCTTTACAATAAAGTCACTTTAGTTAGGAGGAACATATGATGTTAATTAAGATAAGAATACCTTTTTTTCTAGAAGTATATATAGACCAGTTTGGACAAACTTTACATTGTAATATTTATTTTTAAAATCATTTCACATATATGAATGAATTTAAGTTAGGAAACATATTTTATGTTTAGATTTTGACAAGGTTATTTAGAAGGATTTATGGATTATAGAACTTTATGCTAAACACATTTTGGAGGGAAAGTGTGAAACATCTATTTTGAAGTGACACCTATGCTTCAAAGTATTGCACTACAGTGTTTTATTTGTTAATTAGTTTATTAAGGGGATTGATTATTTGTAAAAAGAAAATAGTAAGGGTAAAATATTTTATAGTATACAAAACAAAAGGTTTATCAAGTTTTATTTTCCTTATATAGAATCATAACTGAAAATATATACAGATCAATTCTTTTCAGATCCAAAAAGTATGTATGGATACAAATGTGATGCGTCTGAGGTATATATGGAAAATGATTATTTTATCATTTTGAGAGGGAAATGTTAGAAGCCTTCTTTAATCTAATATCTAATATTTCTGTATTAACAATACTAACCAGTATAAATGTGTTGGATCTTGAGAATAATTGAGTTATATATATATTTTATCTCTTCTATATTTGGAAAAGTAACACATATAGTTTATAGTTTGTATTTAAAGTCATATTAAAATGTTTTAGTAGTGAGCATTCCATTAGAGTTAACATATGTGGTAACAATTAGGAGCAGTGCTTTCTTATTCTCCCCCAATTCTAAGGATAATAGTGGCTGGGAGGTCCCCTTAGTCTGTCTGTAAAGTGGCACATCCGTACCATGTATAGGACCTGTTGCAGCAAACTTGACATTTATAAAGAAAAAAATGACATTTAAATTGATTTTCCCTGCAACCTTTATTTTGTAAACAACGGCTTGGGGAGCCAGTCTCTATGATGAGGCCACAATTTAGTGCACTCGGAAAAAAGATTAGAGATTTTTTGGATATATTCTGGTGTCTCTCTGGCATACTTTGGATAGACATAACACATTTCTGCACCACAGTGAGCAAGCATTATGTGAAAAAAGACAAATTATGGTACACTCAGGCCAAGATTAACAATTTTTTTGTTTAGATAAAGTCTGGTGTTTCTTTCCCAGACTTTGGATAGAAGTAACAGGTGTGGAAAAATTGGGATGTCAGCCAGTCAACGGAGCCTGTGGACAGACATGCTCTTTTATCTGTCAGAAAAGGTCTGCATACTGGGCATGTTCTGGCCAGTGGTCTATTCTCATGACCCAAATACCCAGTGGATTGGCTACTGGAAAGCTCTTCATGTCTGTTTTCGCTGTTAGATAATCTTCCACCATATCACGCAGACACTGCCGATGGAATATTGAAGCTGATAGCCCTGGGTGCCAAGGAATAAAACAACTTTACAATGCATCACTGAGGCGGCCCACTTGTCTACCTCTCCTCCTTTCACCAACAGAAGCCTCAAAATTAGCTCTTCCATGAGACTGTAACCTACCAGCGTCTGGAAAGACGTAAATTCCTCTTTAACCACGTCAGCTCCGGAAGGATTTCACACTTTAGGACCAGAGCACTTTTTGCGATTCGGCCTTGCATTGCTTTAACTTACAATTGCACGGTCATGCAACATTGTACCCAAACAAAATCTGCATCCTTTTTTCCACACAAATAGAGCTTTCTTTTGGTGGTATTTGATCCCCTCTTTGTCATTTATAATCTCCGCTATAAATAAAAAAAGAGCAACAATTTTGCACACCCTAATTGCCCCGTGTGGCGCAGACTCCCCCTGTTTAGAGCCCTGATATTTCACAAAAGACCCCTAAGGGGCTCCTAAAAAAATTGCAAGAAAAAATAAAATTGTAAAAATAATAAAAAATAAAGATAAAAACTACTGACACCATCCAGTGATCTACTGACACCGTCAGTATATATATATATATATATACACGCACACACACACACACACACACACACACACGTGTGTTTGAGCTTTGGGGTGCACACCCTAATGCAATAGGGCAAGGCCCTGAGAAGTGTGTGCACTGGAAAAGAAGTGCCGCTCGCTAGATATGACAAGATATACAGTAAATTACCGCACGGTTTCATCCTTCAAAACATGACAAAATACTGAATGCAGTATTTTAGAAGCGTTTTTTTTGTGAACAACAAAAACATTTTTGAAAAATGCATTTCTTAAAGCGGTAGATACTGCTTTGTGAATGAAGCCCACTGTCTCCTTCTCCTTGTTTCTGTAGTCCAGGACTTGGCTACATAAGAAAAACTCACAAGACATTTTGGGCACAGAAAAAAAAACTCTGTTCTATATTTGACTTTGTCAAAGGGAGGATCAACTCTCTTCTACTGCAAAAACTAGCAAAAAAAGTGGCTTTAATTTGTTGGCAGATCACAATGCAGTCACCTGAATCTCTGCTAACAAAGCATCATGACTTGAGTCACAATGTACAAATATTGGGTGACATTATAATGAAGTCATATTAATATTTAAAACAGTCAAATTTATCGCACACACCAGAAGATACTCACTGGAAGATTGCTGTAGTGGAGATAACAATATTACAGGATGGAGCCCGGGTCTCATAAACTCTACCATGTACACGGCTTCCACTCTCGGAGTTTGCTAGACACGTACTGTTCCAGTAATCCAGATATGCCCTTTACTCATGAGGCTTTGAGGTTTCCAATGGAGAAATTTCACAATGCATTTTCCACGGGTAGGTAAAGCTCTTTTTGAATAATAAATTTGTTGTGCATGAAGTATATTTTAGGAGAAATTAAGCATAACTTTTGATTTGCAAAACGGCCTTGAAGTGAAGATGTGACTGAAACAGAGGGTGAAAGA
>BLSH010430020.1:18147-30043 GCA_018402905.1 Glandirana rugosa
TCTAGGCAGCCCTGCCGAGGTACTTATCAAGTGTCTCGGAAAGTGATACCTAGGGTGTTGCAGGAAGTTCCTTCGGAGGGACTAGTAGAGGGACTCGTCGGATCTTCATCGTAGTTAAAAGCGCATATACGACCTCGACGCGGGTAGGAGGAGATAGTCTGTCAATTTTAGTGGCGGCTAGTGATGACGAGACCACCACCGCTCAACCCAGGCGTCCCAGACTAAGTCTGCAGGGGTAGCCATTCTTGTCAGGGGTGGTCGTCTCACGGTTGATTCTGTCCAGGAGCTCGTCTGTGGCCGTCTTTTGGTCATAGGTGGCTCATGGGCAGGAGAGCCAATTAGGCTCATCAACGTGTACGCCTCCACAGAAAAGAATGCGCGACTGGAACTTTTCCAGACCCTGCGGACCCAACTCGCCACCACCAGAGCAGTAGTGATCGGCGGTGATTTTAACTGTCTGATAGAGGAGGATGGGCGCAGCTCCAGCATATACGCGAAAATTGATGCTACTTCTAGGCTGCTCAGGGAGATGATCAGGGAGGCTTCCTTGAAGGACGTTGTGGGATCCATAGTGAAAGGCTCTGTGAACTATTCATGGAGCCGTCCCGACGGATCTGTGAATTCTGGGATTGACTTAGTGCTCACCTCGTGGGCAGTCAAGCATCGAGACTTCTCCATGGTCCCCTGCTTTTTCTCTGACCACAGGGCCATTCACTTCCAGGGTGTCCTGGGCGAGGGCTTTGCCCCCGGTCCGGGCTCCTGGAAGCTGAATTGCACCCTGCTGGAAAATGAGGAGCTGCTGGAAGAACTCAGAGAAGCCTATGTCACCTGGAAGGAGGAAAAGAGATTCTTCAGAAAGGTGAGCGATTGGTGGAAGTTTGTGAAAGTTAAGCTACGCAGCTTCTTTCAGGCAAAGGGATGCCAGCAAGTGTGTGCCAGGAAGAGGGAATTAAGGAGACTGCAACATCAATTGCAGTCCCTGCAGGACCTTCACCACTGTGGCTGGGACGTTAGGCAGGACCTGGAGGACACCAAGAGGAGCCTGAAAAGACACTTCAAGGAAGAATCCAGGCACATAGTTTTCCATTCCAAGGTGGAGAATCTCGAGAAAGGTGAGAAGTGTAACTCTTTCTTTTTCAGGAAACTCCAATCAGGACACACACCCTTGATGGAGCTGCGGGGCGAGACCAGAACACTCCAGAAGAGGAAGGAGGCAGTGATGCAAATGGTCAGTGACTACTACACCAACCTCTACTTCCCAAAAGAAACAGACACAGAGGCGGCTGACAGTTTCTTGTCAGGCATCACTAACCCTATTGATCCTGCAGGTTCATCAGCCATCAACACCCCCTTAGCATTGGAGGAGCTGCACTCTGCCGTCAGATCCTTTAGGCTAGGCAGGACCCTGGGCTGCAATGGTCTCCCAGCAGAGCTCTATGTAGCGCTGTGGGACCTCGTTGGCCCGGACCTGCTCGAGCTGTATGAGGAGATGGTGGTGGAGGGCAGAATGCCTCCTTTGCTGAGGGAGGGGA
Source organism: Glandirana rugosa (assembly GCA_018402905.1). Classification (NCBI taxonomy): domain Eukaryota; kingdom Metazoa; phylum Chordata; class Amphibia; order Anura; family Ranidae; genus Glandirana; species Glandirana rugosa. The sequence goes on from BLSH010430020.1 coordinate 19,680, forward strand.
TGATCACGATTTTGTATAAGCAGAAGGGGGAGAGATCAGATTTGAAAAACTAGCGTCTGATCTCTTTTGAACGTGGACTACAAAATCCTTGCCAAGGTTTTGGCTAACAGGCTGAAGTCTGTCATTGGACAGATCATCCAGTTGGATCAGACTTTCGGCATTCCTGGTCGCAGCCTTGCGCTTGTCCGGGACATGGCCCATTACATCCATGGCTGCCGTGTGCATGCGACCCTGGTCAGCCTTGACCAGGAGAAGGCCTTTGACCGTGTCTCCCATGAATTTATGTGCAGAGCTCTGCGCAGGTTTGGTCTTGGGGAAGTGTTTTGTTCGTATGTGAATGTGATGTACAATGACATCTGTAGTATGGTGCTGGTTAATGGCTGGAAAACGGACCCCTTCCAAGTGCTTTCCGGGGTCAGACAAGGCTGCCCTCTCTCACCTCTGCTTTTTCTTTGCTGTATAGAGCTTTTCACCGAATCCATCAGACGGAACCCAGAGATCAGAGGGATCACCGCACCGGGACCAGACAGACAGGTGCTCAAGTGCTCACTCTACATGGATGACGTGACGGTGCTGACCAGCGCTCCATCAACACACTCGTCCAGACCTGTGAGGACTTTGGCAAAGCTTCAGGGGCAAAGGTCAACTGCGGGAAGTCAGAGGTCATGCTCTTCAGAAAGTGGTTCCTGCCTTCTTCTGCACCCATCCCTTTCAGCATCAAGTCAGACTTCATCGTAATTCTCGGAGTCTAGTTTGGAGCAGAGGGCGCAGCCCTGAAGTCTTGGGAAGAGAGACTGTCAAAGATGAGACAAAAGTTTGGTCCCTGGAGCCTCAGAGACCTTACCATCGAAGGAAAAACACTGGTGCTCTGCAGCGAGATCCTCCCTGTTTTGCAGTACCTAGCCCAGGCCTGGCCCCCCTGGGTCAACACCTGCAAGGCCATGACCAGGGCGGTATTTCACTTCATCTGGGGCTTCAAAATGGACAGAGTGAAGTAGGCAGTCATGTTTAAGGAACCCCTCAAGGGCGGTAAGGGCGTGCCCGACGTTGCCACTCCACTGAGGGTGTTCTTTACCTGCAACTGCATCCGCAGGACTTTGATTGAAAGGACTTTGGACTCCGTGCCCTGTTTTTTCTTCCTGCCTCTTTGGAGGTCCCTGGGGTGGGACAAATGGGACAGTCCCATCCCCTACAATTGGGACAACCCTTGGTACTACTTAGATACTTTTAAGTTCATCAAGGAGCTGGGGTTGCATGGAGTCAAGCCCGACTTGTGGAAACCAAAGACTGTCCACAAGTTGATCAGAGCAATGGACACTGTTGAGACTGTTCCAGGCCTCCCTTCAGCCACTCGCAAGGTGGTCTGGAGGAACGTTTCTTCCAAGAGACTCACCAACAGGCACAAAGATCTGGCATGGATGGCAATCCAAGGGGGGTTGCTGCTCAGGACATTCATGCATGCGAGAAACCTGTGCAGATACAGGCACTGCCCCTTTTGCATCATCCAGGAGGAAACTTCTTTTCATGTTTTCTGGGAGTGCCCCTTTGCACAGGACCTGTTGAGGGCCTTGGAACCGGATCTTAAAGACTTTATGCCACAGACTGCCATCACACACTTCGGTTTGCTGAACTGACTTTTTTGCGGAACTCATTCCCTGGGGGACATTGACATTGCCTGGCGGGTGCTGTGCTGCTTTAAGGACAGTGTATGGTGCGCCAGAAAGCGCCTTATTCACCAACGGGAGAGGATGTCTATCGAGGACTGTCGCAGACCAGCCCACAGTCTGCTCAGAGACTACAACCTGATGGACTTTAAGGAGGAAGAGGTCTAAGGATTTCCCCTCCCCCCCACTCCCCCCTGTGCACTTCAGCCTTTTAAATAAAGCTTCGGGCCCGTGATCCACACCCCCCACCCCCCCCCAATCACACCCAATGCTTGTTGTTATATGTTTTAAAAACGTTGCATGACATGGTTGAAGTAACACGTTTTAGTGTTCTTTGGTTAAATGTTTTTTGGGGCAAGTGGCTTCATGCATGATGTGATGTAATTTTACTCTGCGATACATGTTAGGCATCATACCGCAGGGCTAATGTATTTATTTGTATGCTTGAAACTGTATTGTTATGTAGTGTATTCATTATGCAAAATAAAGTATACCTTCTCAATCAAAAAATAAGAAGACTGCCAAGATCCTGAAACTGAGCTGCAGCACGGTGGCCAAGACCATACAGCGGTTTAACAGGACAGATTCCACTCAGAACAGGCCTCACCATGGTCGACCAAAGAGGTTGAGTGCACGTGCTCAGCGTCATATCCAGAGGTTGTCTTTGGGAAATAGACGTATGAGTGCTCCCAGCATTGCTGCAGAGGTTGAAGGGATAGGGGTCAGCCTTTCAGTGCTCAGACCATACGCCGCACACTGCATCAAATTGGTCTGCATGGTTGTTGTCCCAGAAGGAAGCCTCTTCTAAAGATGATGCACAAGAAAACCCACAAACAGTTTGCTGAAGACAATCAGACTAAGGACATGGATTACTGGTACCATGTCCTGTGGTCTGATGAGACCAAGATAAACTTATTTGGTTCAGATGGTGTCAAGCGTGTGTGGAGGCGACCAGGTGAGGAGTACAAAGACAAGCCCCCAAGCTTACTTAATTCCACATAGGTCAATAGGAGATGCAGGATTGGTGGGCATTCGGGACTACTACTGTCCACATTGACCAGCTTAAATTTATGGCTCCATGACACAGATCTCCCATATGTGGATGATAATTGAACTAGCTCTAGCTCCGACCCCCAGTCTATTATACCCCCTCATATGTGACTCCTGGAACCCATGGGATATTTCCAAACTCCCTCTACCATCCCAAATGTCAATATTAGCATTAAGATCACTGAACAGCCTTTCCTCTAGTAAAGAATACAAGGGACCATCATACTACCCCTTCATATCCTAGAAAGCATAATCCTGTCACTCTCTAGTAAACCCCTCTCCCACAAGGGTATGAACCTTAATGCAAGATTTTGTGCAGGGTAACAAAGCCAAATCGGTAAACACCCTCATGGCAGATTTCAAGGGAGGCCTACTTCACATGCATGCATATTACACACTTTCTGACCAAACACCCCATTCCCACCATCTGAGCACCCTCCAATCTTTGGGACTTTTACTCCTCACAAAACAAGACGGCCAGGGGGATATCCCTTTTCTATAATGCCCTGTTTTTCAATAAACCAATACCATGCTGAAATGAGAAGTAGACCTCCAATCCCGCTTTACCGCTCATCAATGGTGTACTGCGCTAAACACGACATATAGGACATCGCACTGTGTAGCCCACTGGGAAATGATCATAAAATCACTCACAGATGGTACAACACTCCATACAGACTAGCAAAGTTCTCCTCATCCACATCTCCTTATTGCTGGTGTAACTGCAGCCAAGTAGGTCATCTTCTCCATATCCTTTGGGAGGGTCCTAGTTTGACAACCTATTAGACACAGGTCTTTGAGGTATATAGCATCAATAATCAGAATACTCCACCCTCAATGTCCAAATCTAGCACTCCTGAACATTGGGATCGACCTTTACCCGCTTTCCTCCAGGACGGTGGTCACACATATTTTACTAGCAGCACGTCTAGTAGAACTTAGGAAATAGAGCATCCCCAAACGCCACCGAAGTGACAGCTCTGGTCAAACAAAACTACACATATGAACACCCCCTAGCTATAAACTCCCTCACTTATACTTAATTTAATTTTAGAAAAATGGGAATTATGGCCTAAAGCCACCACCTAGGCCCTACGACATATACTAACTGAGCTTTATAACTGGTTAGTTGTGTGTTACAACACTACGTCTATTCTTTTGACACAGGTATTGTTAAAACCTGACGTAAACACTGGGCTATGACCCCACAGATATGTTGCCAAACTATGTAACGAATATGGTTACCCCTTTATTGTGTACATCTCTCCTCCTTTCGTTTCCCCACCCCCTACTGCTGTACTCAACTACATGCATTTCAGTCTCATACTGCATATCCTTCTGTACTTTACTGAAATACAATACCATTCCTGCCTCCAAACTGCCAAACAGACCTACTTTATCACTCTTATCAACAACCTCTCACGGAGCCCCCGTCAACTCTTTTCTACCTTTAACACTCTACTTCGTCCTCCCTTACCTCCACCCACCAACCTGCTCACTGCCCAGGAGATTGCTCATCACTTTAAAAATAAGATTGATACAATTCATCTCGAGATCTCCTCTCTACAGATTTCTCACCCCCCCTCATACTCTTTGTCCTCCTGCACAATCAATACTCTCATTTAACCCAGCTACTATAGAGGAGGTCTCTAAACTTCTCTCTAACGCCCACCTAACCTCCTGTACCCTAGACCCTGTTCCTTCTCAACTACTACAGTCACCCTCTGACTCTATCCTACACTCTTTAACTCATATCTTCAACCTCTCCCTCTCTACTGGCATCTTCCCCAACCCTCTAAAACATGCACTAGTCACTCCCATACCAAAAAAGGCCACACTGGACCCCACCAATCTTAACAACCTAAGACCCATCTCCTTACTCCCTTTTGCCTCCAAAATCCTTGAGCGTTTAGTTTACAACCGACAGAGTGACCACCTCACTGATAACAACCTTCTTGATCCCCTTCAGTCTGGATTTCGTCCACACCACTCCACAGAAACTGCCCTCCTAAAACTCACAAACGACTTACCAACAGCAAAAACCAACGGTCATTATTCCATACTCTTACTCTTGGACCTCTCTACTGCCTTTGATACAGTTGATCACCTCCTCCTCAAAAAACTCAATTTGCTTGGTCTCCATGGCTGTGCTCTCCGTTGGTTCGAATCTTACCTATCTCACCGCACCTTCAGTGTCACTTACAACTCCACTTCTTCCTCTCCAACTCCTCTCACTGTTGGGGTCCCCCAAGGTTCTGTCCTTGGACCCCTACTATTCTCGATCTACAAGTCCTCCCTGGGTCAGCTGATCACCTCCCATGGCTTCCGCTATCATTTATATGCCGATGACACCCAAATCTATCTCTCTACCCCTCAACTCACCCCATCAGTCCCCTCACAGATCACTGCCTTACTAACAGACATATCAGCCTGGATGTCACAGCTCTTCCTCAAACTGAATCTAAAACTGAGCTCATGATATTTCCTCCCCCACGTGCCCCTTCCCCTGACTTCTCTGTTAAGATCAATGGCACAACTATTAGTGCATCCCCACATGCCAGGGTGCTAGGGGTAACCCTAGACTCTGAACTGTCCTTTCAAGACCACATCCAATCCCTGTCCAAATCATGCCGCCTCAGCCTACGCAACATCGCTAGAATACGCCCCTTTTTAACCAATGAGACCACTAAGCTTCTAATTCACTCTCTGGTTATCTCTCGCCATGACTACTGTAACTCTCTACTCATTGGATTACCTTTGCATACATTATCCCCCCTTCAGTCAATAATGAGTGCTGCTGCAAGACTTATCTACCTTGCCAACCGCTCAGTGTCCTCCGCCCCTCTCTGCCAATCTCTCCACTGGCTTCCAACGTATAAAATTCAAAGTACTAACAATAATTTACAAAGCCATCCACAACTCTGCCCCCAGCTACATCTCTAACCTGGTCTCAAAATACCAACCAAGCCGCCCTCTTCAGTCCTCCCAAGACCTCCTGCTCTCTAGCTCCCTTGTCACCTCCTCTCATGCTCGCCTCCAGGATTTCTCGAGAGCTTCTCCCTTCATTTGGAACTCCCTACCCCAATCGGTCCGACTGTCTCCTAATCTATCCATCTTTAGACGATCCCTGAAAACTTCTCTCTTTAAAGAAGCCTATCCTGCTTCTACCTAATACTCTTTCTTTCTACATGAGCTCTTCCCCCACAGCTTTTACCTTTTGTATCAATTGACCCTCCCTCTTAGATTGTAAGCTCTAACGAGCAGGGCCCTCTGATTCCTCTTGTGGCAAATTGTGATGTAACTGTACTGTCTGCCTTCATTTTTGTAAAGCGCTGTGCAAACTGCTGGCGCTACATAAATCCTGTATAATAATATAATAATAATAATACTAATAAAAACATATTTTTCGAGAATAGAAAAGAATAGAGCAAAAAAGAATAGAATATCATATAAAGGAATAGAATAGAATAGAATAGAAAAGAATAGAATAGACTAGAAAGAATATAGCCATCTTCCAAAATTTGGAATTCAAACAGAATAGAATAAAATAGAAAATAGCCATCGTCTGCAATTCAAATTAAAAAAAAATAAAAATTAGAATAAAACAGAATAGCATATAATTGAAAATAATAGAATAAAAAAGAATAGAATATCATACATAGAATACAAAACAAAACAAAAGGAAGGTGCGCACACCTAGTGCATTACCAAACACATTTATTGAGTGTTTTAAAAAGTAAAAATGGATGCTCAGAAGAATGGCGATCCACGGTGGACCATAAAGTTGCACAATAACAACAGTGCGGACACAACGCAGGTTTAGGCTGACGCATTCTGGGGGCGTACCCCCTTCGCGTGGCTCTGAGGAAAGGGGCACACCCCCAAAACGCATCAGCCTACGCCTGAGTTGTGTCTGCACTGTTGTTATTGTGCAACTTTATGGCCCACCGTGGGTCACCACTCTTGTGAGCATTCATTTTTAATTTTTAAAACACTCAATAAATGTGTTCAGTAATGCACTAGGTGTGCGCACCTTCCTTTTATTTTGTTTTGTAGTCTCTTAAAACCATGAAAAACCTCTTCAACGTTGTTGAATTGTTGTTTTGTATCATACATAGAATAGAATAGTATAAAGAAAAATAGAATAGAAAGAATATTGCCATCTTCCACAATTTGAAATTCAAATAGAATAAAATAGAAAGAATATAGCCATCTTCTGAAATTCAAATATCAAAAATAATAGAAAAGAATAAAACAGAATAGAATATAATAGAAAATAATAGATTAAAACCAAAAATAATAGAATATAAAGGAATAGAATAGAATAAATATAATAGAATGCATATAGCTGTCTTCTGAAATTTGAAATTCAAAAAGAGTGGAACAGAATGAAATAGAATAGAATAAAAAAAAAATAGAATATAATAGAAAATAAAGGAATATAATAGAATGGAAAGGAACAGAATATAAAATAATAGAGTAAAATAGAACAGAATATAATAGAAATTAAAAGAATAGCATAGTATAGAAATTACCCTTTGGGCTCTCCTGACCCTCTGGTCACTCCGGACTCTTTAGGCTCTCCTGACCCTCTGGGCTTACCTGGCTTAATCAGTCTTTTAGTTGGAGCACCCAGCTACATGAGCCCTCTCCCTGGACCCTCAATAGAGGATCTCCAGGCACCCCGGGCCCTCTCACTCCTTTGAGACTTACAGAGTTCCTCAGTCCCCTAGACTCTTCTAGTAGCCTCAGCTCTCCCAAGACTATCATTATAAGGGCTGTGAGCCTCTGGACACCCTCCCTGCTAGAGATGTGCACTACGGAAAAAAGTGCTTTGTTTAATTTTGGATTCGTTTGTTACAATGATTCAGTTTCAGAATTAATTTATTTTATTTTGCTTCGGTTAGTATATTTATTATTTTCGAATCAAATTTCAGAAGATGGCTATATTCATTCCGTTTTATTCCATTTGATTTTTTTTTAATATTATTTTCTATTCTATTCTTTTCTATTTGAATGCATTCACATTTTAGAAAACAGCTATATTCATTCTATTCTTTTTTCTATTATCTATTGTATTGATTTTTTTTGCTATTCTGTTCTTTTCTATTCTATTATGTTTTATTCTCTTCAGTTTTTTATTCTGTTTTATTCTATTCTATTCTGTTTTATTCACTTTTTTTCTAGTCTGTTCTATTCTATTTTTTTCTGTTCTATTCTACTTTATCCAGCAGCTTAAGTAGGAATTATCTTTTTTCCCCTTTTATAACTTACTGTATTTAGTGCAATTTTACAAATCCATGTTCATTTCCATTCTTTTCTATGCTATTCTGTTTTATTCTATTCTAGTATGTTCTATTCTATTCTATTCTATTCTATTAAGCAGTCTAAGTAGGAATCATCATCTTTTCCCCCTTATTGTCTTATTGTATTTATTGCAATTTTCCTAATTCATGTTGTCATATTCATTATGTTATAATATTTTGCTTTCAGAATGTGCTTCTTTTGTTCTGCTGAGGATGCTATACAGCTCATCGAATTCATTCTCACACACAACTACTTCACTTTCAACAATGACATCTATCTCCAGGGTATGGGTACTGCTATGGGAAGTAAAATGGCACCCCGATATGCAGATTAATTTTTGGCTGACCTGGAGGAAAAATTCCTGAACAGCATACAACATAAGCCGTACAGATATTATCGTTATATTGATGATATCTTTATGGTATGGGCGGAAGGTGAATAAAATCTAAAACAGTTTTGTTCATTGATCAACACATTTCACCCATCTATCACAATAAAAATTGATTATTCAAACACACATGTCAACTTCCTAGACACTACAGCAGGGTTTCTCAACCAGGGTTCCTCCAGAGGTTGCTAGGGGTTCCTTGAGCAATGGTCAATTTCTACCTCTCAGATAAATTCCCAAAGACATCATTGATCTTTTTAGCTATCTGTAAGAGTGTAATTCTTGCCAATGACCACAAGTATAAGGAGCATTCTTCCCAATGACCACAAGTGTAAGGAACATTTTTCCCATTGACCACAAGTGTAAGGAACATTCTTCCCATTGACCACAAGTGTAAGGAACATTCTCCTTAATGACCACAAGTGTAAGGAGCATTCTTCCCAATGACCACAAGTGTAAGGGGCATTCTTCCCAATGACCACAAGTGTAAGGGGCATTCTTCCCAATGACCACAAGTGTAAGGGGCATTCTTCACAATGACCACAAGTGAAAGGAACTTTCTTCCCAATGACCACAAGTGAAAGGAACATTCTTCCCAATGACCACAAGTGTAAGGAACATTCTTCCCAATAACCACAAGTGTAAGGAGCATTCTTCCCAATGACCACAAGTGTAGGGAACATTCTTCCCAATGGCCACACGTGTAAGGAGCATTCTTCCCAATGACCACAAGTGTAGGGAACATTCTTCCCAATGACCACACGTGTAAGGGGCATTCTTCCCAATGACCACACATGTAAGGAGCATTCTTCCCAATGACCACAAGTGTAGGGAACATTCTTCCCAATGACCACAAGTGTAAGGAGCATTCTTCCCAATGACCACAAGTGTAAGGAGCATTCTTCCCAATGACCACAAGTGTAAGGAACATTCTTCACAATGACCACAAGTGAAAGGAACATTCTTCCCAATGACCACAAGTGAAAGAAGCATTCTTCCCAATGACCACAAGTGTAAGGAGCATTCTTCCCAATGACCACAAGTGTAAGGAGCATTCTTCCCAATGGCCACAAGTAGAGTTAAGCGAACCTCTAGAAGTTCGGGTTCTGCTGGTCCGGCCGAACTTCGGGACAAAGTCCGGGTTCGGGTCCGGACAGAACCCGAACGTTTGCACGGACCCCGAACCCCATTGAAATCAATGGGGACCCGAACTTTTAGGCACAAAAATGGCTGTAACAAAGTCCTGGAAAGCCCCAGAGGGCTGCAAAAGGAAGTAAAATGGGGGTAAGGGTAGGGCAAGTGCCCTACAAAAAAATGGGGATAGGGAAAATAAATTAAAATCAAATAAAAAAAAGGGAAGGGGGGTGGATGTGGAGTAGGAGCCTAGAGTTTGACTAGGCCGTGACCGTGGCAGTGTAGGTGGAAGTGGCGGTGGTAGAGGAGTAGGAGGAGGTAGCCAACATGGTATTTTTTTTTTGTATTGAGGCTTATTCAAAAAAACAAGTATATGAATGGCTGTGTGAGTCCGGTCTAAATGTTTATTCTGCACAAGGTACAGACAAGTCTTGTGGGATCCATGCCTGATTCATTTTAATAAAGGTTAGCTTGTCCACGTTGGATGTGGACAAATGGCTCCGCTTGTCTGTGATAACGCCCCCTGCCGTGCTAAACACACGTTCCGACAATACACTGGCTGCAGGGCAGGCCAGCACCTCCAAGGCATAAAGGGCAAGCGCAGGCCATGTGGCCAATTTGGAGACCCAGAAGTTGAATGGGGCAGACCCATCAGGCAGTATGTGTAGGCGTGTGCACACATACTCTTGCACCATGTTGCTGAAATGCTGCCTCCTGCTAAGACGTTGTCTATCGGCTGGTGGTGCTGTTTGTTTTGGCGGGCTGCTGACAAAGCTTTGCCACATTTCGGCCATGCTAACCCTGCCTTCTGAGGTGCTGGC
>BLSH010430020.1:39789-50670 GCA_018402905.1 Glandirana rugosa
AGCGTTTTCACCAGCGCAAATGTCTACTACTCTTAAGTAAAAACCCAAAAAAAAAAAAATGATCGTTACCACCGCTAGACGCTAAAAATCGCCATGACGCTATAAAGTCGCCTGTACAGTCTGGTAAAACTGTGAAAAAACCCTGGTAACCGTAAATATGTCGCTAGTCACGATATTTTTACGTGACTAATGACACATTTACGGTAACCGTCACTTCCCCAATTGGACGTCCCCCGCGAGATTCCCAATTCATACAAGGGACCCGCACAAGATTGACACCCCCCTGACGGGACCCCTTCCCTTCACCAGTGTCGGAAGCATAGTGTCGGGAAGGGGGAAGTGTGTCTCGTCTCCAGGCACAAATATAGCACTGATCGCTGTATAAATGCCAATGGTCCCAAAAAAGTGTCAAAATGGTCTGACATGTCCGCTGAAATATCGCAGTACCGCTAAAAATCGCAGATCGCCACCATTGCTAGTAAAAAAAAAAAAACCCAAAAATGAATTCTCATCATCTGTAAACGCGACCACTTTTGCGATTGTGATTTTTTTTATTTCAAATATGAGGAAGAATATAAATCGGCCAAAACGGTGAAAAAAATGTTTTTTTATATTTTTTTTTTTGGATTTGTATTTAAGCAAAAAGTAAGAAATTTGGGTTTTTTTGCAAAATTGTCGCACTTCTTTTGTTTATAGCGGCGATCAGAAATGACGCAGAGGGGATCAAATACCACCAAAAGAAAGCTCTATTTGTGGGAAAAAAAGGACGCAAATTTCGTTTGGGTACAACGCCGCACGACCGTGCAATTGTCAGTTAAAGCGACGCAGTGCCAAATCGCAAAAAGGGCTCCGGTCCTAAAGCAGGAAATCCTTCCGGAGCTGAAGTGGTTAAAATTTCAGAAGATGGCTCTATTTGTTCTATTCTATTGTTTCTATGTTATTATTTAATTTTCTATTTTAATTTAACCGGTTCCCGACCGCTTACTGTATATTTACTGCGGCAGTGTGGCACTATTCTGCGAATCACCTTATATAAGCGGCGATTCGCGCGCGCACAGCTAGGGGACAAGAGGGGACTCTCGTGCCCACCGCACTCTGGAGGAATGTGTCCGTGGCTCAGGCAGACCCGATGTCCGCCAACGAGCCGCGATGACCTGCCAGACGGACAGAACGGGGAACCACCAGTGTAAACACGCCGGTTCCCTGCTCTGTCAGGCGGCATGTAAGAGATCTACTGATCTCTGTCACTGGGATCAGTTAGATCTCTTATGCCCCTGGCAGCCCAGCCCCCTCACAGTTAGAACACGCCTAGGGAACACAGTTAACCCCTAGATCCCCCCCTGCAGGTTAACCCCTTCACTGCCAATGACATTTATACAGTAATCAGTGGATATTTAAATTTCTGATCTCTGTATAAATGTCATTGGTCCCAAAAAAGTGTTAAATATGGTCCGACATGTCCGCCCCAATATCGCAGTACCGCTAAAAATCGCAGATCACCGCCATTACTAGTAAAAAAATAAAAAAATGTGAAAACGCCAGAAATGAATTCTCATGGTTTGTAAACGCAGCAACTTTTGTGCAAACCAATCAATAAATGCCGATTGCAATTTTTGTTTTACCAAAAATATGAGGAAGAATATAAATCGGACAAAACTGATGAATAAGTTTGTTTTTTTATACATATATTTTTTTTTTGGATCTGTATTTTAGCAAAAAGTAAGAAGTTGTTTATAGCGGTGATCAGAAATGACGCAGCGGTGATCAAATACCACCAAAAGAAAGTTCTATTTGTGGGAAAAAAAGGACGCAAATTTAGTTTGGGTACAACGTCGCACGGCCGCGCAATTCTCAGTTAAAGCGACGCAGCGCCGAATGACAAAAAGTGCTCTGGTCCTACAGTGGGAAATCTTTCCGGGGCTGAAGTGGTTATTCTATTCCATTCTGTTTCACTCTATTCTATACTATTCTATTTTATTCTGTTATATTATTCTAGTCTGTTCTCTTCTATTCTATTTTATTATAGGTTCTCTATTCTACAGTATAAAGCAGCCCAAGTAGGAATCGTCATCTTATATCAATTTTTTACCTTACTATATTTGTTACGATTTTCTAATTTAAATTAATTTTCAATTTCCAATTAATTTTTAAATTAGAATTCGTTTTCAAATTCGAATTGGGATAATTCATTATTTCATTGCATTATTTAGTTTTGTTAGACTTTATTTCGGATTTGTTGAAATTCGTTACTATTGTAATAGAAGGTATAATGAAAAATGTGTATGAAATTTGATTTGAAACGAATCGCACATCCTACACCCTGCTTGTCTTCTGCAAGACCCGGACACCGGGTTGGAGATTCCTTCCTTCTGAAAGCACTTTGAAATCTCCAAACTACTGAGCCCAATCCGGGAAAATCAAAGTCCAGAGAAAGATGTAAAAAACTCCACTCCCCACTCATAATCGATACTCTGGAGTCCCGCACTTTGCATGTGTGCCAACCCTGTGCCCTTTTTACTACCATTTTCACAGTGGCGGTGCCTCACACCGTCACATGGGATATTCTGCTGAGTATCTTTATTATATCATATAGTAATCTTCTATAATTATATACTGTATATATATATATATATATATATATATATATATATACCGTGCTAAAGTGCTTCCAATAGCAACGACAAACCATGTGATATAACCACAGCTCATATAGACATGTGCAGGGCCAAAAAATTTGTTAGTTTTCTTTCCGTTCAATCAACTATTTTTTTTAAAAATCGGGAGTTCGGGAATTCAAATAATTCAGAAATCAGAAATTTGGAATTCGAAATTCGTGAATTCTGCAATTTGAAATGCCGCAATTCAATAATCGGAAATTCGGTAATTCGAAAATAAGAAAGAAAGTTTGAAATAATAACTTGCTAATAAATAACTATTAAATTATAGGAATTGGAATTTCCTTTCAAATTTGGCTGTTAGTGAAGCAATAAATCCAAAAATTAGAAAAGTCAGAAATTCGGAAATTTGAGATTCGGAAATTCGAAAATAAGAAAGAAAATTTGAAATACTAACTTGCTAATAAATAACTATTAAATTATAGAAATTGGAATTTCCTTTCAAATTTGGCTGTTAGTGAACTTAAATACGAAATTTATCACTAACAGCCACATTTTCAAGGAAATCCCAATATCTATAAATGAATAGTTAGTAAAATAGTTATTATTAGTTAGTTATTATTTCCAATTTTCAAATTATCGGGTTTTTGAATTTTCAGATTTCCAAATTTACGAATTTCGGATTTTCGGCTTTTCCGATTAGCGAATTTCCGAATTTCAAATTTGCCGGTTTTTAGATTACCGAATTTTCGAATTTGAAAAAAAAAATTGGGAAAAATTCGGAATTGGAAAATTCGGAAATTCAGATTCGTCTGAATTGCCGAATTTTGAAAAACTTGTTTAAAAAACAAATTCGGAACTAAACGAATTTCATATGTCTATAAATCAGTGAAAAAATGTTGCACTTAATATACTACATGATATATAAACAAGTGAACACCCTCTCTTAACCACTTGACAACTGGGCACTTAAACCCCCTTCCTAACCAGACCAATTTTCAGCTTTCAGCATGCAACATTGTACCCATATGAAATTTGCGTCCTTTTTTTCACACAAATAGAGCTTTCTTTTAGTGGTATTTAATTAGTGTTGGGTTTTTTATTTTTTGCGCTATAAATGAAAAAAGACTGCAAATTTTGTAAAAAATTGCATTTTTCTTCATTTCTGTCATAAAGTCTTGCTAATTAATAATTTTTCTTCATACATTTTTGCTAAAATTTATACTGCTACATATTTTTGGTAAAAATAACCCAAATAAGTGTATATTATTTGGTATTTGAGAAAGTTATAGAGTCTACAAGCTATGGTGGCAATTATTGAAAATTGATCACACCTGATCACACCTGATATACTGACGGCCTATCTCATTTCTTGAGGCCCTAACAAGCCAGGAAAGTACAAATACCCCCTAAATGACCCCTTTTTGGAAAGTAGAAATTCCAAGGTATTTATTAAGAGGCATGGTTAGTTTTTTGAAGTAGTCATTTTTTTCCCACAATTCTTTGCAAAATGAAGATTTTTTTTTTCACAAAATGTTCATGTTAACAGGTTATTTCTCTCACGTGGCATGTGCATACCACACATTACACCCCAAAATACATTCTGCTACTCCTTCTGAGTATGGCGATACCAAATGTGTGTGGCTTTTACACAGCCTGGCCACATAGTCTGGCCCAACATTGAAGTAGCACCTTCAGGCATTGTAGAAGCATAAATTACACATCTCATTACTCAACCACCTATTACACTGTTGAATGCCTTGGAGCACCAGAACAATGGAAACACCCACAAAATGACCCCATTTTGGAAAGCTAACACCCCCAACGTATAATCTATGAGGCATAATGAGTCTTTTGAATGGTTCATTTTTTTCCAGAAGTTTTTGGAAAATGTGCAAAAAAAAAATGGAAAACGCATTTTTTTCCCACAAATTTGAAGGGGATCAAATACTCTTTTCTCCTCACTGTACAATAACATGATACAGTGTATATACAGTATATATTAATCAAAAAATGTCACGCTTAATATACTACGTGATACATAAACAAGTGAACATCCCTCTTAATCAAAAACATTCACATTCCAGTGGTTCAAATTTCATCATAACATAAATATAAATGCTTAGCATTTCCCATTCAATAAATATTGAGTGTTCATAAGAAAAAATGATATAAATTGTGCAAATAAAAAGTGTATAAATAAGCCCAAGGAGAAAAAAAGATCATAATAAATGTCCAGCTCTGTATTGTATTCTACAAAACTCCACCACCAATAGGCCTGCAAATCCTCCAGTGACAATGGTAGGGAATTGGACACCCTTACCAACAACAATGGACCTACTATCACTGGTTTGGTCACCAAGGCAGGCAGATATAACCCTCTGCAGGGTGAGAAGGATCAGCTTCGTCTGTATGGATGCCCAGGGGAATGTGTTCTCAGGGGTATGTGCATAATAACAGCCAGTCCCTGCCCGTAGGCGATATGCGGGAGGAAAAAGGAAATCCTATAGCGTAATAATGTTTAGGTACTTTTATTACCATAAACAAAATGGGGCGTGGTGACGTCAACGCGTAGCTCCGCCCGACATGTTTCGTCAACAGACTGTTACACTAACCACCTCCTTACCCTGGCAAAATGCTTAATAATATTTAACCAAAAAGACAAGTATTAAGGGTATTTCATTACTCTACACCCACCTTCAAAATAAACTAGAATTCAACAAATCTTCACCAATTCAAGCATGGGAGAGAGCTTTGGGTAGGGCATACTCAGCAAAAAACTTTGACTACAACATACACCTCCACCAAGAGTGCTAATCTATGGGAACTATTTCAAAAGATCTTGCTACGTTGGTATCTTACCCCACATCGCATATCCAAATTTACCCCAGGAGTATCCCCCTCGTGTTGGAGGAACTGTGGGGGACACAGAACCTTAATGCACCTTCTGTGGCCTTGCGCTAGTATAAACCAATATTGGTCAGTCATATTTATACTCATATCACAGGTAGAGTTGAGCGAACCCGAACTGTAAAGTTCGGGTTCGTACAGAACTTTGGGGTGTCCGTGACCCAGACCCAAACCCGGACATTTGAAAAAAGGTTTGGGTTCGAGTTCTGGGTTCGGGTATTTGATTACGCATGTTGAATAGCTGCAGGGCAGCCAATCAACAAGTGTTTCACTGGTTTTCCCTAGAAGCCATCACACCCATGCCTACTAATGGCATGGCTGTAATTGGCCAGTGCGTCATGTGACCCAGCCTCTATATGAGGCTGGAGTAACAGTGCTGCATGTCACATGCTAGTGTAGGGAGAGGATGCTGCTGGTGCTGTGAGGGACAGATTGTAGATAGTAATCTCTACCTATCTATCTACTACTACTGCTTTTAGGGACAGATTGCAGATCTCATCCTGCACTACAGAAAGATCTGACTGGACTAGGTAGAGTCTACTGCTTAGAGGGACAGATTATTGTTCTAAAATTATCTCCTAGTTCTATAGGGTCAGGTTCCTGCTGTTACTGTAAGGGACAGATTATTGTTCTAAAAGCATTTTGCAGCCCTCTAGCACTTTCCAGGACTCTTTTACAGTAATTTTAGTGCCGAAAAGTTTGGGTCCCCATTGAATTCAATGGGGTTCGGGGTAAAGTTTGGGTCAAGTTCGGTACCGAACCCGGACTTTTTTATCTAATCACAGGTCCTAGGGCTTATAATACCGCCAACATCGGGGATGGCATTATTATCTTTGGAGATGGATACCGTTCCCTCCTCCCTGAGGACATTGATATCTCACATCCTTCTAGCAGCCCATCTCAACCTGACACGGACATTGGAAGGACCACAAGCCCCCTGACATGAAAGAAACTATCCAGCTAATTAATACTCATGGTACCTATGATACTTGTTGTATCTAGTATGGGTAAACACCAAATTATTAATAAAATCTCACAACCTTGGGTGGAGCGGTACACAAAGCCGTTAGCTCTTGACCTAACCTAACGCCTTCATATTTTACAAGGTAAACTCTACCATGGTACTATAGTAAATGACTGCAATCACTACTGTTTCTGTTTGTTTTGTTTGTTTGTTACCTGTCTTGTCTTTAACTTTGGGAGTACATTGATTTACCAGTACTGCAGAACGTATTCATGCACTGCCCTTTCGGGGCCGATATGATATCACAAACAGTGTCTGACACCAGTAGACACTGTTTCTGAAACAGTTAATGTAATAAATGCCTTTTGATCCACTGTATTCGTTTGGAATCAAAGACTTATTACACTCACATTGTCAGTTACATAGTTTGTGAGGTTAAAAAAAAAGACACAAGTCCAACCTATCTTTGTGCTTTTAGTCAACTACAATGTATATCCCTCAATGTTGCGGTCCCTTAGGTGCCCTAAGGTCACTGAGTCATGGACTCTTTATTCTGTATTTGTGAAAACCCAATAAGAACCTATTGATAAGAAAAACACCCACCCCGCATTGGAATTCATGCCCCTTTCAGGATGCTAGATGCATGGATAGGGGGAGGCGGTGATGGATAGGGGGAGCAGAACTTGTGGGTCCTTAATGGGCGGGCCTCGCCTGTAAATTAGCCTATATCGTAGTTACAGGATGGTTTTTGGTGGTACTATAATATATATACGGAACACAATAAACTAGAACCTTGGCACACCTACACTCCGGTGATACCTGTTTGTGCTGCCATGTGATCCTACATACGCTCAACATATCCTCTCTTGTCGGACAGGTCCATCACACCCTCTGCTACCTTTTAGATCTTGCAGTGTAACACCACAGTGTATACTATATGGGCATATTGTGACACTTTTTTACCAACTTTTTGTACATCTTAAGTGGCTGGCTCCCATTTTTGGTGATATTAGTGGGTTTTTTCCCCCGTTCCTCCCTTCCCTTGGGGTAGTTTTGCCCCCCCCCACATCTTCCCTTCATCTGTAATGTCTCCTATGTCTGCCCCCTGGTCATATATCGCCCTCTTCTCTGCATCCGAAGTTGATCAGCGCCCACCCTATCAGTCCTGAAGAAGCAAGTGTAGCTTGCGAAACACGTTGACGTTTTCGCATGGAGCAACATTTTGGCCATGTACCTGTGATATGCACTTGACCATTGATTCTGTTGTTTGGATATCAACATACTCTATGATAGTTTGCAACTTTTTTTGTCCATATAATGTGATTGAGTATCTGTTGACTTCTAGTAGATGGAGGGTGTTTTTTAATCCCCCTTATTTTTCATGTTTTGTGTATTTTAATATATATATAATAAAATGTATTAATCTTTTTATGCAAACTGCCTCATGCTGTGCCTGCAAAGTCCCCAGTGCAACAGTGTAAATTTGCTACCCCCTCAAAATAACTTAACACACAGCCATTAATGTCTAAACCACTGGCAACAAAAGTAGTACACTCCTAAGTGAAATTGTCCAAATTGGGCCCAAAGTGTCAATATTTTGTGTGGCCACCATTATTTTCCAGCACTGCCTTAACCCTCTTGGGCATGGAGTTCACCAGAGCTTCACAGGTTGCCACTGGAGTCCTCTTCCACTCCTCCATGATGACATCATGGAGCTGATGGAGGTTAGAGACCTTGAGCCCCTCCACCTTCTGTTTGAAGATTCCCAACAGATGCTTAATAGGGTTTAGGTCTGGAGACATGCTTGGCCATCCTTCACCTTTACGCTCAGCTACTTTAGCAAAGCAGTGGTCATCCTGGAGGTGTGTTTGGGGTCGTTATCATGTTGGAATACTGCCCTGCGTCCCAGTCTCCGAAGGGAGGGGAACATGCTCCGCTTCAGTATGTCACAGTACATGTTGGCATTCATGGTTCCCTCAATGAACTGTAGCTCTCCAGTGCTGGCAGCATTTATGCAGCCCCAGACCATGACACTCCCACCACCATGCTTGACTGTAGGCGAGACACACTTGTCTTTGTACTCCTCACCTGGTTGCCGCCACACACGCTTGACACCATCTGAATCAAATACGTTTATCTTGGTCTCATCAGACCACAGGACATGGTTCCAGTAATCCATGTCCTTAGTCTACTTGGGCTTTCTTGTGCATCATCTTTAGAAGAGGCTTCCTTCTGGGATGACAGCCATGCAGACCAATTTGATGCAGTGTGCGGCGTATGGTCTGAGCACTGACAGGCTGACCCCCCACCCCTTCAACCTCTGCACCAATGCTGGCAGCACTCATACGTCTATTTCCCAAAGATAACCTCTGGATATGATGCTGTGCACTCAATTACCTTGGTTGACCATGGCGAGGCGCTGTTCTGAGTGGAATCTGTCCTGTTAAAGCGCTGTATGGTCTTGGCCACCGTGCCGCAACTCAGTTTCTGGGTCTTGTCAATCTTCTTATAGCCTAGGCCATCTTTATGTAGAGCAACAATTCTTTTTTTCAGATCCTCAGAGAGTTCTCTGCCATGAGGTGCCATGTTGAACTTCCAGTGACCAGTATGAGAGAGTGAGAGCGATAACACCAAATGTAACACACCTGCGACCTTGTAACACTAACGAGTCACATGACACCAGGGAGGGAAAATGGCTAATTGGGCCCAATTTGGACATTTTCACTTAGGGGTGTACTCACTTTTTTTGCCAGCGGTTTAGACATTAATGGCTGTGTGTTGAGTTATTTTGAGGGGACAGCAAATTTACACTGTTATACAAGCTGTACACTCACTACTTTACATTGTAGCAAAGCGTTATTTCTTCAGTGTTGTCACATGAAAAGATAGAATAAAATATTTACAAAAATGTGAGGGGTGTACTCACTTTTGTGAGATACTGTATTTATATGATAAATACATGTGAGATACATATTATCATATGATATAATATGATGCCGTATATATATATATATATATATATATATATATATATACGGCATCATATTATATCATATGATAATCTTCTACTATATATCTTTTTTTTATATTATATTATATATACAGTAAATCCTTGGTCTGAGAGTAACTTGGTTTGAGAGCGTTTTGCAAGACAAGCTATATTTTTAAATAATTTTTGTCTTGATATACA
Source organism: Glandirana rugosa (assembly GCA_018402905.1). NCBI lineage: Eukaryota > Metazoa > Chordata > Amphibia > Anura > Ranidae > Glandirana > Glandirana rugosa. The sequence continues at coordinate 49,469 of BLSH010430020.1, forward strand.
AGTAGCATCTCGTCACAACTGAGTATAAAAGAGAAGAGAAGTGTAGCAATATGGTTACATTTAATGAAGGTACAACATTTAGCAACGCACATGGTTGATGATTAAAACAGGCAAATCTAAGCATGCAGCATCCGGGGCAAAGCTGTCCACATAGACCGTCCTCCGCATCGCCATCAACGTCATCCCTTCCACACTGCACTCCACGAGCTCTTCAAGCCTCGCTTTCAGATCGCTCTCCTGCAGGGTCGTCTTCCCGGACACGACTGCAGACTGACAGCGGTGAGAGCCGGCGGTGCGGAGGACGGTCTATGTGGACAGCTTTACCCCGGATGCCTCCATACTTAGATGAGCCTCTTTTATTAATCAACCTTGTGAGTTGGTAAATGTTGTACCTTTATTAAATGTAACCAGATTGCTACACTTAGAGGCGCCTCTCTTCTCCTTTATACTCTGTAGTTCCTGCTGGACTTTGCTTTTAATCCCCTTGTGGAGGCGGCCATTTGTGGATGGACATTTTATGGTTACACAACCTATCACATTGCTATAATCTTTTTATATGGACTAAAAAATGAAGGCCTTATGAATAAATGGTTGTGGAAGGAATCATCTGAGTTTCCATTATTTCTTATGGGGAATTTCTCTTTGATATACAAGTTTTCGATTCCAAGCATGTTTCCGGAACGATTAATGCTCGCAATCCAAGGTTTTACTGTATATTGTAATTGGGTGTGAAATTTATACTGTAACGTGACAACCAATGAGATGCTGGCTATTAGTACCTCTATACAGATATAGTAAGGAGGTGATATCTGATTGGTTGCTCTGGTATATAGATCCAGTATAGGAGTATTAGTAGACATGTGTCCTATAACTCGGGTCCTCAGCTGTCTATAATGGATGAAGAGGATTCCCCTCATTATAATAACTTACCTTTGGCTGTTGGTGCGTTCTTCATCCTCTGTACATCGAGATCACACGTGTTGGCATATACATTGTCCTCATAAGATTGCCCTGCAGGGGAACATAAACCTTCAGATTAATATTGTAGATTCCAGGGAGGATATTCAGGTAATGCAATGCAGATATAATGAAGCTCTATGAGAGCAATGGATACTCTCCACTGAGTATTCCTTCCATCAGAGATCCACACATGTCAGCTACGCTCTAATAATAATCTTGTAGTATGGCGGTTGAAGTGGATT
>BLSH010430100.1:21152-31410 GCA_018402905.1 Glandirana rugosa
CAGTGGGGCATGAGAGATCTACTGATCCCTGTCACTGGGATCAGTTAGATCTCTCATGCCCATGTTAGCCCAACCCCCCCACAGTAAGAACACACCCAGGGAACACTATTAACCCCTAGATCGCCCCCTGCAGGTTAACCCCTTCACTGCCAATGACATTTACACAGTAATCAGTGGACATTTAAATTTCTGATCGCTGAATAAATGTCATTGGTCCCAAAAAAGTGTCAAAATGGTCCGACATGCCCCCCCCAATAATCGCAGTCCCGATAAAAATCGCAGATCGCCGCCATTACTAGTAAAAAATAAAAAAAATATAAAAACCCCAGAAATGAATTCTCACCATCCGTAAACGCGGCCACTTTTGCGCAAACCAATCAATAAACGCTGATTGCAATTTTTTTATCGCAAATATGAGGAATTATATAAATCGTCCAAAAACGGTGAAAAAAAATGTTTTTTTATATTTTTTTTTTGGATTTGAATTTTAGCAAAAAGTAAGAAATTTGGGTTTTTTTGCAAAATGGTCGCTCTTCTTTTGTTTATAGCGGCGATAAGAAATGACGCAGAGGTGATCAAATACCACCAAAAGAAAGCTCTATTTGTGGGAAAAAAAGGACGCAAATTTTACAACATCGCACGACCGCGCAATTGTCAGTCAAAGCGACGCAGTGCCGAATAGCAAAAAGTGCTCTGGTCCTAAAGCTGCAAAACCTTCCGGTTGGTAAGTGGTTAAAGAATAGTCTTACTAGTCTATTTTTGTAACATTGGCCCTTGTTATCCTTCTGCTTTATTTAGGGTTCAAGTTACTTATGATGTGTATTGCCAAATGTACTGCCCCAACCCAACACCCCTCTATTGCATACACCCAATATCTCCAGCTTTATATGGGTCAGTGTAAACATAAGGATCAGACTAAAGTGCCCCAAGAAATCTCAAAGGTACAGAAGTCATATTCATGACTTAAGAGGGGATTTAAAAGGATTTGGCAGTATCCTATTTGTATGTTAGGGTTCCACTTTAAAATATCTGTTAGTCTGGTTTGCTTCTGGCCTTATCTTTTGAGAGAATGTCTTATGGTCGGTTCTCATGAAATAGCGGAGGTCAGCTAGTCACACAAATGTATTTTGTAACAATATTCTGCAGCTAATGTACTTTTGTATCTTGTAACAATGAACACCTGTTTTACCAGCTTCTACTGCTTGATAATGTGTAAATACTTATACTGCACATGTACCAAGTCTATTCATTTCCATATGACGTGTACGGCCTTATAAAGGGCGCCTGCCATGCGTCACAATAAAGACAATTCCCTGCTTAAATATACTTCTGTGTGTCTTTATTATCTATGCAAAATTGTCTCCAGACATGTCTGTTGATCATGAAGGTGCCTGTCGGAGGTTCAGAAGCTAGCCGAGGATACAATAACCCCTTCCTTTCAAGTAGGGCAGCGGAGGGGTGTCAGTAGGGCAGCGGAGGGGTGTCAGTAGGGCAGCGGAGGGGTGTCAGTAGGGCAGCGGAGGGGTGTCAGTAGGGCAGCGGAGGGGTGTCAGTAGGGCAGCGGACCGGGTCAGTAGGCCAGTGGACGGTGTCAGTAGGGCAGTGGATGGTTTCAGTAGAGCAGTGGAGGGTGTCAGTAGGGCAGCGGATGGTGTGTGGACAGTGCCAGTCAGTAGAGCAATGGATGGGGTCAGTAGTTTTTTATAATTTTTTTTTTTTTTTTACAATTTTTTTTTTTTCAATTTTTTAGCAGTCCGGTTGGGGGCCTCCGGTGGAATATCAGGGTTCTAAACAAACTCCTGAGGTCTCACTTTTGAGACTGAGAAAGTGATTGAAGGCACAATCCTCAATCTGCATCTCTGCAGCTTCAGCTATACAGAATAAATGAACAGGAAGAGCTCTGTGCTGTCTTCCCGTTCATTCACAAAACTAAAGCATAGTAAACACTTACTAGGCTTTAGGTATGAATGAACACAGTTAGTGATCGGTACTGATCACTCACTGTGTTACTGCAGAAAAGGAAAGGGCCAATAAATTACATATTTACCTGCTCCTTCCCCCTGTTCTCCATCCTGAAACATTCCTTGCAGCAGCCTGAGAGGAAGGGAGGCCAGCAGCGCTGCGGGGGTGGTGGGAGATGGGGTTGAGGAGTCATAGATGACCTGGGCAGCAGAAGTAACTTGGATAGGAGGGGCAGCATATACAGGAACCGACACCCTCCATTTTCCTCCTGCAGCTGCTGAAAGTGGTTTCCTCCTCTCTCACTGGCTTTTAGCAGCTAAAGGAGGAAAATGGAAGGGGTCGGTTCCTGTATATGCTGCCCCTCCTATCTAAGTGTAGAACCTAATGTGGCAGGGAGGCCCCATGGAGCATGGGATGGGCGGGATGACCCTTGTGACCCTGAACACTATGTCAGTGTTGGGGTCCCTTCATGTCACACAGGGGTCCCCTCGCTGTCGGCACACTAAAAGTCCCAGCATGTCAAGGACACACCCCCCCCCCCATGCTGGCTCCTGTCACTCCAGTGTTAATCCAGGGAAGTCTTAGACCCAGTGGTGAAGCTAGACATTCTTTCACCTGGGGCAAAGACTCAATTTGACATCCTCCCTTCCTAAAGAGGACAGTGTCAGAAGGGCAGAATGTTGGTGCCAGTATGGCAGTGGATGGTGTCAGTAGTTTTATTCTTTTTTTACAATAATAGGATTTTATTAAGAACTTACCGTAAAATCCTTTTCTCTGAGTTTATTGACAGACACAGCCTCTATTCATGACACGTGGGTTATGCATCTTTTTTTTTTTTTTTTTAACAGAAAAGAGGGTTATGCATCTTTTACTAGGAGTAGACTAGGCAGAATGAAAGTTCAGAAAGCAAAGCTGGCCCCTCCCAGGGGGCCGTCCTCACTCAGCACATAACCCCTCAGCCCTGCATAGCATCTCAGTTCGTAACAAGCCGCACAAACACAACACCGAGGGGTGGGTGCTGCGTCTGTCAATGAACTCAGAGAAAAGGATTTTACGGCAAGTTCTTAATAAAATCCTATTTTCTCTTACGTTAATTGACAGATGCAGCCTCTATTCATGACACATGGGGACGTCCCAAAGCCGTGTCAATCCAGAGGGGTGGGTCAACAATAATAACTGTACCCAACAGAAAGATCTCGGGAGGCACCAACCGCGCCTACACCGCCGCCAGCAAAACTTTGTGGCCAAAAGCAGCATCCGCAGATGCTGACACATCAACTTTGTAAAACTTAAAAAAGTGTGCACCGAGGCCCAAGTAGCTGCCTTGCACTCCTGAGACACCGACACTTGGTGTCTAAAAGCCCAGGAAGTGCTAATCACCCTGGTGGAATGAGCCGTGACTGGAAAAGGGGGTGCTTGGCCCCGAACAATATACGCATGGGTCACGGTCTGTCTGATCCAACATGAAACAGTGGCCGACGAGGCCGCCAACACTTTGCGCGGCCCATCCGTCAGCACAAACAGCGCATCCAACTACCAAAAAGGAGCCGTAGTTGCCAAATACACCCGCAAGGCTCTCACCACATCCAAGGAATGCAGAGCAATCTCCTTAGGGCGAGATGGGTGTGGACACAAAGAAGGGAGGACAATGTCCTCATTAATGTGAAAAGAGAAGACCACCTTTGGATTGAATGAAGGAGATGGACGCAATACCGCCTTATCCTTATATAGGACCAAATAAGGAGACCTACACGACAAAGCTGCCAATTCAGACACCCGCCTAGCGGATGTAATGGCCACCAGAAGGCGACCTTCTGAGACAGCAATTGTAAGGGAATATTCCTGATCTGCTCATATGGCGGTTTCTGCAGCACAGAAAGTACCAAGTTAGATCCCACGGTGCCAGGGGCGACTGTACCTGAGGAGCCACATGACGTACACCCTGCACAACTATATGGAGCAAAGAATGCGTCACCAAAGGATGCTGAAAACAGAATCGCCAGAGCAGAAATCTGGCCCTTGAGGGTGCTCAAAGCCAAGGCCTTGTTGAAAAAGGCCAGCACCCGAGCAACTGCACAAGAATGGGGGTTCCAACCCCCTGCCTCGCACCAGGCAATATAGGCTTTCCAGGTGCGATAATAGGTCGTGCGCGCCTTAAGCATGGTGGGGATCACTGACTCAGAGACTCCCCTGTCCCTCAGTACCTGGGACTCAATAGCCAGGCCGTCAAAGCCAGCGAGTGTAAAGCAGGGTGCAGGATGATTCCCTTTGACAACAGATCAACGCGAAGCCTGAGCCGCCAGGGAACATCTGATACCATCTGCACCACGTTGGCGTACCAAGGACGTCGATGCCAAACCAGAGCCACCAGGATTGTCGGAATTCCCTCCACTTCTATCCTGCGCAACAGCCACGGTAGAAGGCTTAGAGGAGGAAAGGCATACAGAAGCCGGTACCGAGACCACGGGGCCACCAGACCGCCCGTGGCTACCACCAACGGATCCCTTGTCCTGCCACACGAAGATCTGCACCTTGTGATTGAATCTGGATGCCAGGAGATCCTCATCTGGCGTGCCCCACCTTTGGCATATCTGGCGGAACACCTCCGGATGCAGGGACCATTCTCCCTGATCCAGCGTCTGGCGACTGAAAAAGTCCGCCTAACAATTTTCTACATCCGGAATGTAGATGACGGAGATTGCTGGACCGTGCGTTTCTGCCCATCCTCAGAATGTGGGCTGCCTCTGCCGCCGAGCTTCTTGTTCCGCCTTGATGGTTCACGTACGCCACCGCCATGGCGTTGTATGACTGAACCCGAAATGGGAGGCCGCGCAGTCTTGCCGACCAGTGGTGGAAGAGGCAGAGCCTGTTCGCCCTCAGCTCCAACACATTGATCAGAAGGCGAGATTCCTGCACCGACCAACGGCCCTGAGCAGACAACTGCCCCAGGACTCCTCCCCAGCCCGAGTAGGCTGGCATCCGTCGTGACTATCGACCACTCCAGGGGAAGGAACAATTTTCCCAAGGTCAATGCCGGGGCACGAAGCCACCAGGTCAACGACCCCTTGGTCTGATGATCCAAACTGATCAGCCGATCCAGAGACAAGGGAGACTTGTCCCACTGCAGCAGAATCGCCCGCTGCAGGAGTCGGGTGCGACTCTGGGCGTATGGTATCGCCTCAAAGGCCAAGACCACGAGCCCCAACACCCGCATACAGAACCGTAAGGAGGACGCTTGCAGCGTCAATTTCCGTGTCCAAGATCAGGCCCAGATATTCCAGGCGACAGGACGGAGTCAGTGTCGACTTTCTGTAGGTTGATCAGCCAACCGAAGTCTCTCAGTGAGGCCAGGATGATAGCAACATTGTCCTCCAGAGCCGGAGCGGATTCCGTTTGCAGGAGAAGATCGTCCAGGTATGCTACAACAGCAATGCCTCTCTGTCTCAGCAGAGCCAGCACCGGAGCCAGTATCTTGGTGAAGACCCACGGAACCGAGGCCAGACCGAATGGGGGGAGCCACAAATGGATATTGGAGATCCCCCACAGCAAAACGCAGGAAGCGCTGATGCCGAAAACAAATGGGAACATGAAGATAAGCGTCCCTGATGTCCAGGGACGCCAGAAAATCCCCTTGGTGTAGGGCGGCTACGACCGAACGGGCTGATTCCATTCTGAATTTCCGCGCATTCACAAAGTGATTGAGCACTTTCAGACCCAGAACCGGCCTGACCCCACCCTTCTTTGGCACCACAAAGAGGTTCGAGTAAAAGCCACGGAACCTTTCCACCGAGGGGACTGGCCCAATTACCCCGTTTGGACAGCGTCTGAACAGCCTCTAGCAGAGCTTGCCGACGCCCCGGAGGGAGTCTTAAATTTGATGGAAAGGACCTGTCCGGGGGTAGAGTAGTGGACTCCATCTTGTACCCGGCGGACACCACCTCCCGCACCCACCGGTCGGAGATTCGAGCTGTCCGCCGGTCTGCGAACCCCAGAAGCAACCCATCATGCGGTGGAGGACTTTTCCTCCGTCTTGTCGGACTTGCACAGCCAGGGCCGCTTACCGGTCCCAGAGGCAGCTTTGCCGGGCCGAGAGCCCCAGCCCGCCGAACTGGGCGCAAGAAAAAAAACGCTTCTGTCCAGAGGACGATGGCCCCTGTTTACGGCGATGTTCACGCTGCTTGGGTTCCGGGAGGAAGGTACTTCCCCCCCCGCCCGTGAAATCTTTAATGATTTCGTCCAACTGGGCCCCAAAAAGCCAACCCCCTTGAAAAGGCAGGTCTGTGAGGCCCTTCTTAGATGCGTGGTTGCCCGACCAGCACCGTAACCACAGCAGCCGTCTAATGACCGCAAAAACTGACATTTTTGATAGCATAGGGACTAAAACTAGTGCTGCGTCGCAGAGGTAACGAAGACCCTGCACCAGGTGATCTGCTCACTGCACTGACTCAGGTAAATCCCCGCAGCCCAGATCATTGCGCATTTCCATCGCACACTCCGTGAGCGACTGAGCCACCATGACCGACGGCAAGGCCGGTCTCATAGCTGCCCCTGCCACCAAGAAAAGAGCCTTGGAAACTGCTTCTGTCTGCTTATCGGCCGGATCTCTAAAAGAGGGCGACCCCTCCATGGGAATGGTAGTCGCCTTATTCAGACGGGCCACCGGCGGATCCACCGTGGGGGGTTTCCATTTCTGCAACAGGCTGTCCTCAAAAGGATACTGCACAGAAAAACGTTTTGGTGGGGTAAAGGAATCTTGTGGACGCTGCCACTCCTTATAGACAAACTGGTCAAAGTATTCAATATGGGAGAATACTTTTGGAGCACGGGATGGCTTCAGGGACCCGAAGGTGTAAACAGTCGCTTGCGACTTCCCAGCCTGGTCCAGTCGCAGAGAATTGCATCCTCCACCTCATCCTGAGGGCTCAAGCTCCCCATCTGAGCGCTCTACGGGGGTCCCCGTGACCACCGAGCCCCCTTTTGGCTCCGAATCCTCCCCAATGATGGAGGTGGGGGTGGACACTTTTTTGGGGACCCCCCTAGCACGCAGAACCTGCGTAATTAATATGTGTCCTGGATTAAAGGGATGATGTGGCAACCCTATTGCACACGCCTTCATACTGTGCAGAGAAGCTTTCCTCGGCTCTGAAACATACTGTTGAGACAGGTGGCAAGTGGTACTGCTATGATTTCAGTGATCGCAGCACCAGGGACCTGGGGCAACTTCCTACTGCACGTATCTCTTATTATTGTCATTAGCTTACTATTGGGGATATCATATAATGTGTATGAAGACATGAAAAACTGCTGAAGTGATCATTTGCACTGTGAACGTTCTTAATACTTATTTATTGGTGATATGAACATGAGGATATTTATTTGGATTCATTATTATAGTTTGGTATAAACTATATTTACAAACCCAAACAAAATATATTCATGTTAATATTACCAAATAATATACAGTGAGGGGGGAAAAGTATCTGATCCCCTGCAAAATTTCATACGTTTTCCAAAGAAACGATCGGTCTATAATTTTAATGGTCAGTTTATTATAACAGTGAGAGACAGAAGAACAAAAATATCCAGAAAAATGCATTTCAAAAAAGTTATAAATTGATTGGCATTTTAACCACTTCAGCGCCGGAAGGATTTCCCCCTTTAGGACCAGAGCACTTTTTGTGATTCGGCACTGCGTCGTTTTAACTGACAATTGCGCGGTCGTGCGACGTTGTACCCAAACAAAATGTGCGTCCTTTTTTCCCCACAAATAGAGCTTTCTTGTGGTGGTATTTGATCCCCTCTGCGTCATTTCTGATCTCCGCTATATACAAAAGAGCGACAATTTTGCAGAAAAAATATATATTTTTCTTATTTTGCTAAAATAAAAATAATAATAATAAAAAAAATATATATAAAAAAAAAGTTTTTTTTCATCAGTTTTGGCCAATTTATATTCTTCCTCATATTTTTTGTAAAAAAAAAATTCCAAATGGCGTTTATTGATTGGTTTGCACAAAAGTCGCCACGTTTACAAAAATGATGAGAATTCATTTATGGGGTTTTTGTTTAATTTTTTAATAGTAATGGCAGCGATCTGTGATTTTTAGCGGTACTGCGATATTGCGGCGGACACGTTGGACCATTTTGACACTTTTTTGGGACCATTGGCATTTATACAGCGATCAGTGTTATGAAAATGCACCGATTACTGTGTAAATGCCATTAACAGTGAATGGGGTTAACCTGGGGGTGGGCGCTCTAAGCAAGGCCGGTGAAAGGATTCTTGTCCACACAGGCGAAGGTGCATTTTGGTGCCCCCCATTGTCCTACTACCACCCTCTTTGCCCTCCACAATACAACATCCCACCCTCATATGGCAACCCATCTACGGCGAACCACACACTATGCAATCTGATTGTACAATCCTCTTAGATTTATTAACAATTATGTAGTATAATGGCCTGCCTGATACTCATTAAATACATTTTCAGGATTGTCTTCATAGGACTAATTTCGGGGAAACTAAATGAGATTGTACAATCAGATTGCATAGTGTATAGTACAGCCAGTTTAAAAGATTCCTCCATCCACACTAGCAAATCAGATAGACGAGCACCCCTCCCCCCTGCTGGGCTTTTGTATTCTGACAGTTGACACCACTGGTTGTCAGAATACCTGAATAGATGTGACAGCTGCATTTGTTTTCTTTAAGGTTCTTTTCCCTCCATTTTCCCCTGGTGATCTGGCCAATAACACAACTCCTGTATTAGCGTGTCCCCACTCTGGATGACGGAGCACAGGGGGCAATTTTGGACAGCAGCATTGTCAGTCTGAGGGGAGGGGAGCGTCTGATGTACTAGCAGGGCCGGATTAGGAGCATTATGGGCCTGGTGCTGAGGATTTTGGTGGGCCTTCAGGGTTGTGCATCGGCGTGCGCCCTGAGGGTGCAGCGGCACAAGTCCAATGCTATGGAAATCCGAGGCTTCCATAAGAGCCCTGCATTGGCGTGCGTGGCGCTCTCTGAGGGGGGGTTGAATGGTACAGCAGTGTGCCCTAACACAACACTACAGAAGCTGAATACCTGGCTTCCATTAGAACTGTCTGGTGCTCATTATTAATCCCGACACCCAACCCAGGTGGCACATGATGAGCACTGGTGAGGCTGCATTGATGGGCACTTGTGAGGCTGCACTGATGTGCAGTAGTGAGGCTGCAATGAGGGGCACTGTCAATGCCCATCAATGCAGCAGCCTCATCAGTGCCCAGCCATCAGTGCCCATCAATGCAGCCTCACCAGTGCCCACCCATCAGTGCCCATTAATGCAGCCTCATCAGTACAGCCTCATGAGTGCCCAGACATCAGTGCTTATCAGTACAGCCTCATCAGTGCCCAACAATGTAGCCTCATTAGTGCCCACCCATCAGTGCCCATTAATGTAGCCTCATCAGTGCCCAACCATCAGGGCCCATTAATGCAGCCACATCAGTGCCCATTAATGCAGCCTGATAAGTGCCCAGCCATCAGTGCCCAGTAATGCAGCCTGACCATCAGTGACCAGCCTCATCCCAACAGCCTTACCTGGCTCAGCTGGCTGAGGCTGTGTCCAGGCATCTGAAGAGGAGAGTCGGTTTACACAGAGCAGGCCCCGATGCAGCTGAGTGACACACGAGGTCCCGCCTCATGGAACGGGTCGGCTCCTACGATGGAGAGCTCAGCTGGTCCAGGAGAAGGGACCTTGTGTGTCACTTGTGCTCTGTCAAACTAGTGGGAGATGGAGATCCCCACTCTGTAAACCAGCAGTGCTCGCACCCCCCCCCCCCCCCGGCACCACTGAGCAGTGCGCTGTCCCTGTAAAACACAGAAAAAGTGACAGAAAATAACAGGTACAGTCAGGGCTGGTGCCAGGATTTTTGTGTACATAGGCCAAGGTGCATTTTGGTGCCCCCCACTATCTTTTCACCACCCCGACCTCAGACAGCCGCTCTGCCGGGAGGATGGGACTCAGCACCTGTCTAAATGAGTCTCTTCCCCTTTATACTGTAATGGGGAACTTTGATGAAAAGGGGCTCTGGGCACCCTGATTTAAGGGGGAACACTGGCAACGCTAATGTAAGGGGGCTCTGGTGACAATGCTTCCCTTATATCAGAGTTCCTCTTTACACAAGAGTTTGCAGAACCACAAACAAGTGCAATGTGATAGATATCAAGAATAATTAATACATGTACATTGCAAAGTGCTAGTGCAATCAATAATATGCATAAAACATACATTTCACGTTTGAGAACACATTTCTC
>BLSH010430182.1:2984-17032 GCA_018402905.1 Glandirana rugosa
GACACTTCTAACTAGGTTCGCGCCCAGTAAGAAGTCTCTCGTTTCGTGGACTAATTCGGGATTCTCCGCTCAGATACAACGGTACGTGAGTGTCCTACACTTATTTTTTTTCGTTAACTTTTCCTTGTCTTCGTATCCAAGATGGGTTAGGGGTGAGTTTTTATACTATGTTTCTGAAAAAAAAGATTACGGGGCATGTGTGCCCTGCTGCTAGCACAAGTTGTGCAGCATGAGTGCTGGCAACGTACGTCTTAGCAAGCAGACACCGCCGTGACAGTTGTCAACTTGCATGCTGCCAGCAAGCACCCTCAACATACACGTCTGATGTTTTACGTTCAACTGTTGACAGTGCCGCCACAGACGAACGATTCTGCATGCAACGGTCGTGAGTACGACGTGTTGAACACGATCGTCGTCCCGTGTGTACGGGGCATTAGAAAAAAAAGTCTTTGTATCATATTTTTGAGTGGGGATTGGGTAGAACCTATGCTTCTGTTCCTTTTCAATTGCTTTTTTTTATTCACATCCTGTGAGTGCATGGCAACATAGACTCGCCTCTTAGGGCTTAATCAGGTGCTTTGCTCTCTGAAGAATGACCCGCGCTTGGATCAATCTTCACAGAGCATTTGACAGGCGGCTAAGAGGCATTGTATCACTTCCTCACCACCTGCTTTCACCCCTTGAATCCCGCACTAGCAAGCCACAACCATGTGCATTGCATGCAGTTGTGGGGTGTTTGCAGAGCGCCCCCGTTCACTTGAATGGGTTGCTTTCACCCGCCAAAAGTGACAGGGGCTATAATTCCTACTGTGGCCATGATTCTTTGCTTATGTTTATGGGTGGGGTATGTGTACATCCCCGGATGCTGCCTAAGAGGTGTAGCAATTGCAGGCGGCAAAAGCGTGGCTCAATCGACCCTCAACTTCATGTGTGAACAAGCCCAAAAAGTGGTTCTAAAGTCTAAACTTTTTTTCTTAATGCATTCTATGCAGTAGGGTATAAAACACACCACTATCTATGTTAGCCCCCAAGAACTTACCTGGCTACTCTCACTGTTCCAGTGGTGTCTACTGCTCCAGCACTCACTTCCTGCTTTCACAAGAGAAACAGAGGGCAGCGGAGCCATGGGTATGGCTTATGGCCCTGTGTGTGTCTATAGATGCACGCAGCCCAGCTCGGGAGTGCTGGCGCATGGGTGCCTCCTTAGCACTTGGCTTGCTAAGGAGGCACCTGAAACAGGTAGATGTTGATGGTGCTCGCAGGTGACTGGCACAAAGACACCTAATAGACTTTATTATCACTTCAAGGTAGCCATGCATTATACCATTTGATGTACAATCTCCTTTAGATCTACCATCAACTATGTAGTACAAGGACCAGCCTGACTCAATAACATTTATTGGATTGTTCGGGTTTGTCCTCCTATCACATCAATTTAATAACTTTAGGTTGTAAAGAGAAAAAAGGGGGAACATTTTGGGAGGTTGTATAGAGATTGTACAATCAGACTGTATTGTGTTTTGCCAGCTTTAGAGGGCATTACTACGGTGCCCTGTGTTCACTTACTAGAACTTGGAGAGCAGCACTGATTTAATCTTTGGAAACCATAAAATAAAAGAAAAAAAGCACAGGAGATGGGCCTCCACAGAGTAAGGGAGGTAACAGGGCATCCTAAGCATGAGCCCAAAATTGGGTTTTAAGCAATACGGCTTGGGCACCTCTGCCTGGGACTTGACAGGTGAAGTCATCTCTCTATTCTCTCCTTGTGTTATAATGTTTCTTGTTAGCCCGTGTGCTTGAAGAGCAACTGAATAGCTCCTAGAAATGCACCTTCTCTCTAAGCCAAAGTGCCTGTGTACAGTGAATTACAAGTGTCTGAAATCAGCTCAAAAGTATATACTGTATTTACCGGAAGGATTCCCCACTGTAGGACCAGAGCACTCTTTGCGATTCGGCACTGCGTCGCTTTAACTGACAATTGCGCGGTCGTGCGAGGTTGTACCCAAACGAAATTGACGTCCTTTTTCCCCCACAAATAGAACTTTATTTTGGTGGTATTTGATCCCTTCAGTGTAATTTCTGATCACCGCTATTAACAAAAAACGAGCAACGATTTTGAAAAAAATATATATATATATTTTTTACTTTTTGCTATAATGCATATCCAAAAAAAGAAAAAATACAAAAAAAAATGTATTCATCAGTTTTGGCCGATATATATTCTTTCTCATATTTGTGGTAACAAAAATCACGAATTGGCGTTTTTACAATTAATACAGACATGTCGGACATTTTTGACACTTTTTTAGGGCCAATGACATTTATACAGCGATCAGAAATTTAAATAGCCACTGATTACTGTGTAAATGTCATTGGCAGTGAAGGGGTTAACCTGCAGGGGCCGATCTAGGGGTTAACTGTGTTCCCTAGGCGTGTTCTAACTTTGAGGGGGCTGGGCTGCCAGGGGCATAAGAGATTTAGCTGATCCCAGTGACAGGGATCAGTAGATCTCTTACATGCCGCCTGACAGAGCGGGGAACCGCCATGTTTACATAGGCGGATTCCCGTTTTTCTTATCTGCCGGGCAATCGCGAGTAGCTGGCGGACATCGAGTCCACTGAACTCGCGGCCATACTGCTGCAGAGTCCGGCGGGCACGAGAGCGCGCTGGTGGCAGCGAGCTCCCGCCCTCTAGCCGCGCCCGAGTGAGCCACCGTTATAGACGCTGATTCGCAGGAACGTGCCACTCTGCAGCAGTAAATTTATGCAAACCAGTCCGGAACCAGTTAAAATACATTTAAAAATTGCATGTAATTGGAAGTCTCACCACCTCCCCGCAAACTAATTTTTTTTGGTACCTCCAACTACTTTGTTGAGTTGTTAACTTGGAATCTTACTTTCCCGAGGACGGTTTTTGAATGCCTTTGTAAATCTGCTGCGACTACCAAAGGCACGTTATCCCTCATCTATGCATCCATTTGAGGCCACGTTTCTGTTAACATACTGGGGGCCATTTACTATAGCGCTGCGGCAAAATTACCGCGATTTGTGGTACAATTACCGCAATTCGCTGTAAATAGCGCTAAAACTGTATTCACAATAGCGCTGGTGGCAAATTACTCCCAAACTCGAATTCACTGTTACTCTCAGGTCACAGATAACACCCAAATCCTTACTCTACTCAAGACCTGGAGAAGTGCAAATAATGTTTAGAGCATGATCTGATCCCCTAAATTGTACTAAAATATGCAGTATATTGTTTAAAGACAATCTGCTTTTAAACTATGTGAAAAAGTGATTTCTACCCTGAAATATCTTAAAAAGTCTGAGAAGAGATACATTCCTAGTCTCTTTACATTTAGGTGCTCAGCACGGCTGAGCACAAATGAGCATGCTCAGACACAAAACAACTCAGTTTTTAACTCTCATGGAGTAATTCCATGAGTAAATAGTAAATACCAAAATGAGAGCTGTTTTACACAATTTTTTTTTTTAGGAGGGAAGATGAGAGTTATGTAGCCCTATGCAATTTTCAGCCACTCATTCTAATGGTTGTTATTTCCCCCAAATAAATCCTTTTCATGTTGAGATGAAAAATATCTTTCTTTCAAAGATATTGTCCTCGCAACAATGTTGCAATTTTGATAATCTAGGTTTTTAAGAATGCTAGAATGTGTAATCTTTTCATGTTTTAGTAAAATATTTTTTTCACTTGTTGATATCTATATCTCAAAAATATTTCCCCAAACTCACTGTCAAGAATCAGCAGCTTGGCAGACAGCGTACAGGGTATACAGGGAATCAAAGTGGATACAAGGCAGGGAGACAACCCAAGGCATGGGACAAAAAGCAAGGCGGAGAGAAACAGGCAAAAGCAGGATCTCTAGCAGCAGAAAGGCGGACCGAATAGTGACGCGCTGAGGGAAGAGGGAAGTGGCCTTAAATATCCACTTCCCAGCTGAACCCGGGTGTGGCTGACTCCCACAGCCTGCTGGCTCTTGGGAGGCCCCTGCTGGTGGACACTGGAACTGCTCATCCTCTGACTGCTAAGAGACACCTGTTGGTGGACAATGGAACTGCGGCCCATAGGTCTGGGAGCTACAGTGCCACCAACAGATGAAACCATTCCTGACAGTACCCCCCTCGAAGGAGCAACCTCTGGACGCTCCAACCAGCCCTAGCAGAAAGAGTCAAAAACGAAAGTGTCTCAAGAGTCCAAGGAATGCCGGATTCCAAATAAGAGGCCCTGCTGCCAGGATCCAAAAAGAAGACAGGTGCTCCACTGCCTGGGTCTGGTAACTGGCTAGGTACTCCATTGGCCAGATTGCTAGAGGCATAGGACATTTGATCCCTCCAGACAGTAGGCATCCCAATGCTGGGGTACCATGGGTCATTGGCAACCTTAGCCATGTGACAACACCAAACCTTTGACACCGGAATGTCTGGTTACAATCCTGTATCTTGCCTGATTCCCAGGACTTGTTTCCCATTTCAACCGGCATCCATGTTTCCCCAAGGCACTGGTTACCCGACACGGGTCCCCTAACGCACCTGGGGTTGTGGCAACTGCATCCGGGTTATGGCAAGGCACAAATGGTGCTCTACCACTCCCCTGGAACTCACCACTACCGAGGTTGTGAAGGTCAACATGGCTACAAATTGCAAAAGGTATGTCTGGACCACCAGGCTTTGGCGCCATCGGAGCAATGTACTGTAGGAGGGACCCAATCGAGGCAACTGAGAAAGGAACCTTAGGCCAAACAGATAGATCATGCCAGGTATACAAAGCCTCACCCGTATCAGACCCAATAGCAAATGGAATCCTACCCTCTGAAGGACAATCTGGCATGGCAATAGGCATGGAGTCAATAAGATTAAACTGAACTTTGGTCCAAGGATCATCAGAAGCGGGCTGGAGAGCAGACATCAGATCCACAGGCACTGGATTATCAGACTGGACAGCGGGCAGAGGAACACTCGGCAGGGCAATGGGCAGAGGCACATCAGGCTTGGCAGCAGGCAGAGGCACATCAGGCTTGGCAGGGGGCAGAGGCACATCAGGCTTGGCAAAAGACACCAGATCATCAGACTGGATAGCGAGCACTGGAACATCAGGCCGGACAGTGGGCACAGGATCAGCGGGCACCAGGTCATCAGGCATGGAGGCAGACAGGAGCAGGTCGGCCGGTGAGGAGGCAGACCGGAGCGAATTGGCATAGTTCAGAGGGACAACAGCCCAGAAATCAGCATAGTCCAGCTGGGTGGCAGGCTGCAGATCACCCGTGGCTGGCTTGACAACAGGTGACCGCATGGAGGAGGCATGGACTCCATAGGCAGGCGACAACATGGAGGAGGCATGGATACCATCGGCGACAGCAACATGGAGGAGGCATGGACACCATCGGCAGGTGGCAACATGGAGGAGGCATGGACACCATTGGCAGGCGGCAACATGGAGGAGGCATGGACACCATCAGCAGGCGGCAACAAGGAGGAGGAATGGATCTCATCAGTAGCAGTCATCAGCATGGAGGAGGACTGGATATCATCAGCAGCAGTCATCAGCATGGAGGAGGACTGGATATCAGCAGGCGGCAACATGGAGGAGGACTGGATCTCATCAGTAGCAGTCATCAGCATGGAGGAGGACTGAATATCATCAGCAGCAGTCATCAGCATGGAGGAGGACTGGATATCAGCAGGTGGCAACATGGAGGAGGACTGGATCTCATCAGTAGCAGTCATCAGCATGGAGGAGGACTGGATATCATCAGCAGGCGGCAACATGGAGGAGGATTGGATCTCATCAGCAGCAGTCATCAGCATGGAGGAGGACTGGATATCATCAGCAGGCGGCAACATGGAGGAGGACTGGATATTATCAGCAGCAGTCATCAGCATGGCGGAGGACTGGATATCATCAGCAGGCAGCAACATGGAGGAGGACTGGATCTCATCACTAGCAGTCATCAGCATGGAGGAGGACTGGATATCATCAGCAGGCGGCAACATGGAGGAAGACTGGATCTCATCAGTAGTAGTCATCAGCATGGAGGAGGACTGGATGTCATCAGCAGGCAAAAAGTTCTGTTTCTTTTTGGGCTTAGATACTGGAGTCCTACAGGTAACAGTATTGTGCTGACCAGAGTGTACTGTTGATGGAAAAAGAGTAACAGTATTGAGGAGAGTAGAAGGAAGAGTAGCAGAAGTACAGGAAGAGGCCTGAGATGTTGCTATGGGTAATGGTACTGCAGAGGGAGCCTTCAATAGATTGCATATGGAGGAAGTGTGGTTACTGTTGGCAAGGTATTGATCTACAGGAGGTAAGGAACACTCAGTAGCAGCTGGGGTTATGATCTCTGACCAAGCTTGTAGCAGAGGGTGAACTAAAGTAAGTTTGTCTCTCCCTTGCTCACATTGCTCAATTAAGGAGTTCACAGCAGCAATACAATCCAATAGTACTTGTTGTGAATAGGCTGAATACTGCTGATAAATGGAACCTGTACAATGTTTCAGCAACCATCCCAAAAATCCAACCTGGATTAAGTAAATGGAGGAGTGAACACATCATGGTCCTAAGAAGTAACCTGAAATAGTAGCTTAGAGCAGACTTGAATCAAGGATTGTACTTTGCTAAGGGAGAATCTGCCCTCCATGTCTAAGGCATGTGCTGTCAAAATGCTTCCCAACAGCTCCTCCTCAGTGAGATCCTCCCAAAGCAAATGACAAAAATCTTGGTCTTCTGCTGCAAGCTGCACACGACAAATCACCTTTGCTCTAGGCATTCTGACAAAGCAAAAGCAAAAAACTCAGAGCAACTGGTTCCCAATTTCCAAGTGTAGCTGATCTGGTTGTTAGTGGGCATCACTATTATGTCAGGATTCAGCAGCTTGGCAGACCAGACACGTAGCTACACAAGGAAACTGAGACCAAATAAAGTATATATATCTTAAACATTAGAGATTTATTAACAGTGCACGGTAATAAACAAACACAGCAAACAATGAACATAAACAACACCAGCAAACAAAACCTGACAAAAACACTAACACCTAAACTGCAGACTAAAGATAGCTCTGGACAAGGGTACAGGGTACGAAACAAGAGGAAGTGACCACACTCCGTTGAAGTGAAAAAATGATGAAAATTTATTGTGAAAAAGCATCAGCAGAACAGTATAAATCCATTCATAGGCAGACAAAAATGCAAACCACCACGTATGGTTAACGCGTTTCACAGACTGACTGTCCGCTTAATCAAGGGTACAGGGTATACAGGGAATCAAAGTGGATACAAGGCAGGGAGACAGCACAAGGCATGGGACAAAAAGCAAGGTGGAGAGAAACAGGCAAAATCAGGATCTCTAGCAGAAGAAAGGCGGACTGAATAGTGACGCGCTGAGGGAAGAGGGAAGTGGCCTTAAATAGCCACTTCCCAGCTGAAGACAGGTGTGGCTGACTCCTACTGCCTGCTGGCTCTTGGGAGGCCCCTGCTGGTGGACACTGGAATGCTCAGCCTCTGACTGATAAGGGACACCTGTTGGTGGACACCGAAACTGTGGCCCATAGGTATGGGAGCTACAGTGCCACCAACAGGTGAAACTGTTCCTGACACTCACACAGGTGTCTTTACAAACCACAAACAATACCATTGCTTATGGAAATTTAAAATTAGTCCCTTTTTTATTTTTTATTTCCAAATGATCCTAATTTGAGCCCAAAAAATGTTATATGTGTACCAACATCAGAAATAAAAATGTCATTACCAAAAATCAGAGGATAACATTACTATTCTACGCTCACGCAGCAAGAACCACCAAAAATCACAGGATAAATCAAGAATAATTCCTGACTAATGTAATTCCTATATATTCCTAGAAATGCAGTATCTGTGTATTTATGTGTAGAAGGACTTGACATGCAGTAGCCCCGTGGTTTAAAAAGTAACAATTCTGCCTACTATCGCAGATGTCCTGAGTTTGATTCCCAAGCATGTCCCTTCATGTAGATTTGTTGTTTGTTCTCTCTATGTTGTTAAACATAACTCCTGACTCAGGGTCTTACCTAAATTATGTCTAAATGTAGTATTTGTGTGTAGGAGAGTTCCACCACCATTGCAAATCTTGGCAGATACACTAGCTAGGCAAAAGTATTGGGACGCCTGCCTATTACATGCACATGAACTTTAATGGCATCCCAGTCTTAGTCCGTAGGGTTTAATATTGATTTGGCCAACCCTTTGCAGCTATAACAGCTTCAACTCTTCTGGGAAGGCTGTTCATAAGGTTTAGGAGTGTGTCTATGGGAGTGTTTGGCCATTCTCCCAGAAGTGCATTTGTGAGGTCAGGCACTGATGTTGGGTGAGAAGGCCTGGCTCGCAGTCTCAGCTCTAATTCAGCCAAAAGGTGTCCTTTCTGGTTGAGGTCAGGACTCAGTGCAGCCCAGTCAAGTTCCTCCACCCCAAACTCACTCATTCGTGTCTTTATGGACCTTGCTTTGTGCACTGGTCCAAATCATTTGGTGGAGGGGGTGCTTGGCCCCTTATTTCCAGTGAAGGGAACTCTTAAGGCATCAGCAAGACATTTTGGGCAATTTCATGCTCCCAACTTTGCGGGAATAGTTTGGCGATGGCCCCTTCCTGTTCCAACATGACTGCGCACCAGTGCACAAAGCAAGGTCCATAAAGACATTGATGAGGGGGGGTGGGGTGGAGGAACTTGGCTGGCCTGCACAAAGTCCTGACCCCAACCAGATAGAACACCTTTTGGCTGAATTAGAGCAGAGACTGCGAGCCAGGCCTTCTCATCCAACATCAGTGCTTGACCTCACAAATGCTCTTCTGGAAGAATGGCCAAACATTCTCATAGACACACTCCTAAATCTTGTGGACAGCTTTCCCAGAAGAGTTGAAGCTGTTATAGCTGCAAAGGGTGGCCCAACTCTATACTGAACCCTGGGCTGCCATTATAGTTCATGTGTGTGTAAAGGTAGGTGTCCCAATACTTAGGACAATATATTGTAAATTACTTGTGACACTGAGCATGGCTATGGACTTAGGGCTGGTTCACACCTCAGAGGTGGACAAGACATGTGCTCCCTGCTCTCTAGCTAAGTGGCTAGCATATGTGCCTAGCACCCCAGTGGTCGCTGGTTCACATCCCCTATCTGCTAATGCTTGTGTTGAAGTTTATATGTTCTCCCTGTGTCGGTGTCTCACCACAATCCAAAGACAGGCTGGCATTTTATTTGTCTCTTGTCCAAATAGTTTGTAATGTAAGCAAGTTATTCTGGGACTTTAAATTGGAAGATCATTGCAGCCAGGGACTTGGACATTTCAAATTGTAGGGTTTACACTGCACAGGTACATCTGGTTAGAATAGAGTTGCCACCTCATCCCTTTAAACCCGAACACATGAATTACACAGGTTCTGAGGCTAATTTAAGGCAGATAAGGCACTAAGTGAGTTTAATTACCACGTTAACCAGCCACAAAACCCGTGTAATTAATATGTGTTTGGTTTTAAAGGGATAAGGTGGCAACCCTAGGTTAGAAAACTGTTGCTTGTATCAGTGTTTCTTAACTCCAGTCCTCAAGGCGCCCCAACAGGTCATGCTTTCAGGATTTCCCTCAGATGAAACGGCTGTGGTAATTACTAAGGCAGTGAAATTGATCAAATTACCTGTGCAAAATAATGGACAGCCTGAAAACATGACCTGTTGGGGCGCCTTGAGGACTGGAGTTGAGAAACACTGATCCAAGCAACAGTTTTCTAACTGACTTAGAATTTTGTCCTGGAGTTATACTGATCTGATGCACATAGCCAAGGGTTAACACAGCAAATAGTATTAGGTATTGCAGCTCCTCAGGTGAAATCAGACAGATTGAAAGATATTGGTGGGCATGTACTTCTATTGGGCGTGTATCAGAGTGCTAGCTTATATAAAGGACTTCAGTAGGGGGGGTTGGTTTGGCCTGACAAGAGGCCAGGTCCTTTGCTCTGGTTTTTGTGGGATAAGGAATGATATTGTGCATAATGACAAATGCCCCACAAGAGCTGTTTGTTTCCTGAAAGTATTGTGCATTTTGACCATCAAAAGTGGCTTGATTTGACCATGCTGTGAGATTGGGGTGTGTATTGTTTGTCTTACCATGCATTCTTCTAGGAGAAAATACTCCCCAATATATGTGTGTAGAATGTGGGGGGTGGGGGTGTTATTGTTTGAATATATGCCTGTTTTAATAGTATGTTGTAATGCTTTGTTAGAATGACTGTTAAGTATATTTCTATCATTTTGCAGCTAAAAATGTGATGTGGTTGTTGAGTAGTAGTTCTACAAAATGTGTGGGCAGTTATACACTGTGAAAGTAAAGCTGTGTCCACTGTAAGGTTTAGTCCAATTTTAGATTGTAAGCTCCTATGAGCAGAGCCCTTAGAACCCAATCGCTAACTGTTTTGCTAAATGTAGCACCATATATACTGTAGAATATTGTAATGCCAGCAAATCTGTACATATTTGTGTTTCTGTTGGCAAAATAAAAGGGAATTGATTTTGCTTATTAGTTGTTTTTCTCTTTGTAACTTCTTACTTTTTAATTAGTTTTGGGGGTGGTGGTTTTGGGGAAGTGGATTATCTTCCTTAGGGCTGGTTCACACTGCTATGGTGTCCGAGATCGGATGTGATTCACACCGCAATGCAAATCACATGTGATTTCTGTGCCGTGCAAATTCAGCCATACATGAATTCGCATTGCCTCCCGACCAAACGCGCACAGGACCCTTTTCAGCAGAATTGGAGCTCATGGGAGTCTACACCCATGCAATCAGTTTCCTGCTCGAATTTGCAGTCCGCAGTGTGATCTGCAAACTGATCTGGGAGTGTCATTAGCTTTTTATTAACACTCCCTGCAGTTCGCATTGGGTGCGATGCTGGAACCCACAGTGGATTCACAGGGTTACCACATGACACCGGACTCGCAGGCAGTTCACACTGCCATATGAAAACTGCTGGGTGTGTCAATAGCAAGCTAATGACTCCCCCAAATCAGTTTGCAGATCGCACTGCAAACTCTGACAGGAATCGGATTGCATGGGTGTGAGTTTGGTCCAACTGTGATGCGATTTCAGCCATACTATCTGTATGGCTGAAATCGCATTGCACAGAGATCGCATGTGATGTTCACTGCAGTGTGGTGCGAATCACATGCGATCTCAGACAACTCTGCAGTGTGAACCGGCCCGGTTCACACTGGCGCGCTGTGCGATACCGGATGTGATTTGCACCGCACTGCCGTGCAAATTACCTGCGATGTCCGTGTGATGCAATTTTCAGTCATACAGATTATACGGCTTAAATTGCATCACAGTCAGGTTAAACTCGCACGGGACCCTTTTTTGCGTTGGCACCAAAATCAGATCGCATGGGTGTTCACACTTATGCAATCGTATCCATGTCCGAACTGTCAATTCGCACTGAGATATGCAAGATGAAATAGGGGTGTCGTTAACTTTGCATTGACATTCACCTCAGCATATAGCAGTGTGAACTGCCATGTGAGTCGGGTGTGATGCGGGAACCCACAGTGGATTTGCAGGGTTCGCGTATCGCACTAGTGTGAATCGACACTGATGAGTCATCCTCTCATTTATATTTGCATAATCCTTACAGATATACATCAGCAGAACAAATGCAGGAAGTGTAATGTGGCTGTAAACAGGAAGTGATGTGTGCACACGAGCAAATGTGTGGTGACTCCAAATAAACAAATCAATGAACCCCACCCACACCAAATATAGCTATCTCATACTCCCCCACATTGATGAAAAATGTAATTTCAGCTTGCTTGCGGCTATAATGTATTGCCGAATCCCAGAAATACAGAATACAAAAAAAAAGAAGGCTTTTTTTACAAAATAGCAGGGGATCCCCGCCAAAATTGATATAGAGACCCCTATCTGAGCATGCAGCCTGGAGGTCAGGATGGGGGACAAGCTCCTCCTGGACCATACCAGGCCACATGCCCTCAACATGAGGGTGGTGTGGGATTTGGGGCAAGTGGTCCTGTCCCATACCCATTCACATAGGGGGTTCGGTATCTGGGGGCCCCCTTATTAAAGGGGGCTTCCAGATTCCGATAAGCCCCCCACCCGCAGACCCCCACAACCACCAGCCAGGGGTGTGGGGATGAGGCCCTTCTCCTCATCAACATGCGGACCCCAAAGCACCCTCCCCATGTTGAGGGCATGTGGCCTAGAACGATTCCGAGGGGCGGCTCTCGCTCGTCCCCACCCCCTCCTGCCATGCCAGGGCCGTGTGCTCAGATAAGGGTCTGGTTTGGATTTGGGGGGCCCAATGCCATTTTTTTGGTGCGGGGTTCCCCTTAAAACCCATACCAGACCTAAAGGACCTGGTACGGACTTTGGGGGCACCTCTTCCCCTTTTTTTTCTTATATTTTGGCCAGGTTCCCCTTAAAATCCACACCAGACCCAAAGGGCCTGGTATAGACTGGGGGGGACCTCCAACACAGTGCTTTTTCAGTGATTTTTATCTATATTGCCAGGAACCGTTAATAAATTACAGCCTCGAGCAATTTTAAATGGCAATTTTTCCTTTACAAATGTCATTTTGCGGAGGCACTGTTCTAAATATCACACAGATGCGCCCTTTTACAAGCATACCAAGGGAACTCCCATGCACGATATTTAACCACTTCAATACCAGCCACTTCGAACACTTCCCGCCCAGACAAATTTTCAGCTTTCAGCGCTGTTGCGCTTTGAATGAGAATTGCGCGGTCGTGCGATGCTGTACCCAAACAGAATTTTTATCATTTTGTTCCCACAAATAGAGCTTTCTTTTGGTGGTATTTGATCACCTCTGCGATTTTTTATTTTATGCGCTACAAATAAAAAAAGACCAAACATTTTTGAAAAAAAAAATGTTTTTCTTTGTTTCTGTCACAAAACTTTGTATAAGTAAATTGTTTCCTTCATTGACGGGCACTGATGTGGCTACACTGATGGGCACTGATGAGGCTAGACTGACAGGCACTGATGAGGTGGCACTGATAAGTTTGCACTGATGATGGGGCACATATATGCAGCACTTTTGGGCACTGATAGGTGGCACTAATAAGCAACACTGACGGGCACTGATACGTGGCACAGATATGCGGCACTGATGGACACTCATAGGCGGCACTGATAGGTGGCACTGCTGGGCACTGATAGATGGCACTTTTAGGTGGCACAGGTGGGCACTGATAGGTGGCACTGGTGCATATAGCACTGTTAGAGATGGCACTGGCAGGCATCATATATGGGCACAGTGCCATCCCTACAGTGCACTGTATTACCCTTACCTGGTGGTCTAGTGGGGGCTCCCTGGTGGTCCTGGATGGCCTCCATGTAGTCTCCCTGGTGGTCCTGGGCGGCCTCCTCATGGTGTCCCGGGGGGGCTCCCTGGTGGTCCTGGTCGGCTCCCTGGTGGTCCAGTGGGATGATCCATCAGGAGAGCAGCTGATCGGCTCTCCACTGCTCAGGTCTGCAGACCTGAGCAGAGGAAAAGCCGATAAACGGCTCTTCCTATTTACACTGTGATCAGCCGTGATTGGTCACAGCTGATCACATGGTAAAAGGCTTCTGATGGAAGCCTTTTACCTCGCTCGGTAATGCGGTGGGTCAGACTGACCCACGGCACCACCGATCACCGCGATGGAGGAATTTGTAATTTGCATGTTCAAACCCAGTTGACAGCCAGTGTTCCACATGTGATCTGAGAGGCATGTTCCCAGGCAAATAGAGCTCTGTTCTGTTTGCATTTTCTCCCAGTTTGTGAGAGTAGAAGTCTTAATTGCCTTTAATTGGGAGGTATTTTCAGGCACTGCTGGAGTAGATTTTGAAGCTCTAAGAAACTTCCCCTGGGGGGTGGTAATATTAGAGATGGGGGTGGTAATATTAGAGATGGGGGGTGGTAATATTAGAGATGAGGGTGGTAATATTAGAGATGGGGGTGGCAATATCAGAGATGGGGGTGATAATATTAGAGATG
>BLSH010430182.1:24117-36114 GCA_018402905.1 Glandirana rugosa
ATAGGCACATGAGGAGATAGTACACTGGGAGCCAGTACACAGGTATTGTAAGCAGTATTTTGGGAGCCAGTACACAGGTATTGTAAGTAGTATACTGGGAGCCAGTACACAGGTATTGTAGGCAGTACACAGGGAGCCAGTACACAGGTATTGTAGGCAGTACACATGGAGCCAGTAAACAGGTATTGTAAGCAGTATTTTGGGAGCCAGTACACAGGTATTGTAAGCAGTACACTGGGAGCCAGTACACAGGTATTGTAAGCAGTACACAGAGAGCCAGTACACAGGGAGCCAGTACACAGGTATTGTAAGCAGTACAAAGGGAGCCAGTACACAGGTATTGTAAGCAGTACACAGGGAGCCAGTACACAGGTATTGAAAGCAGTACACAAGGAGCTAGTACACAGGGAGCCAGTACACAGGTATTGTAAGCAGTACACAGGGAGCCATTACACTGGGAGCCAGTACGCAGGTATTGTAAGCAGTAATTTGGGAGCCAGTACACCAGAATTGTAAGCAGTACACTGGGAGCCAGTACACAGGTATTGTAAGCAGTACACAGAGAGCCAGTACACAGATATTGTAAGCAGTACACAGGGAGCCAGTACACAGATATTGTAAGCAGTACACAGGGAGCCAGTACACAGGTATTGTAAGCAGTACACAGCACAGTACATCATCCTGGAGTCAGAGAGTCAGCCGTTCTCGACCCGCCCACCGCACCGTGACCTAGCCAATCACTGGCAGTCACTGGCTCAGGGCAGCCAATTAGTGTATGTATGTGCGCATCTTTAGCGCACGTATATAGACTTTTAGGACTGACCAATAGGCTCACTACTTGCAGTCAGTCAGCAGACAGTAAGGAGCCGAGGAAAAAAAAAATCAATATACCGACATCTCCTTTAGGGGGTCGGGCTGGATTTTTTGTTTTTTCTTCTTCTTTCCCAGCGGGCAGGCGGCTCCCAATTGCCCCCCATTGGCCAGCTGCCGCTGCATGAATGCACATTTTATAATCATTTGTTGCTGAACATATAGTGCTGTCTTATTAATTTTCCTTTTAAATATCAAATTATTGCAAGTCCATAATTCCATGCAAATGGTATAATAAAGTGCAGGAAACCAGTAATTTTGTGCAAACATCCACTTCAGTGCCACAATGCTGGTGTCCTTACAGAATGAATCAATTGGTGAGTGATTGATTATTTAAGGGCACCAGCACTATAGCATCATGTGCAGCATGTGAGCAAGAGGGGGTAAGAGGGCACTGAAGCTTAATAGATGATATATCAGCTAGAGGTACAGACTGAAAGCTGAGGGACATACATGCAAAACATAATAAATGCACATTTTTTTCTGCAAAAATATGGGCATTTATTATTTTTACTGTGAAGATGAACTTAGTCTTTAAACTGATCTCAAACATAAGCTGAAAGTATGCTGCCTTTGCTCACTGACAAGCCCTAATATAGCGCTTATGTAAGCCCTCTAGTGGCCTACAATTGTTCCTCCACAAAAAATGTAATTTGTTCTGAATTAAAGAAAATGTTTCTAAAACTACCTTGATCTTAAATAAATCCAAAAGACTCTAAACATTCAACTCTTCAAAATATGATTCAAGCACTTTGGAAATACAGTGTGCTGTATTTTTAATACAATTGAAACACACTTGCATGATACCAAAGTGCATTTGAATTGTGGAGGCTTGACTGATACAGATGGACTAGTATTACAGTTAGGTTCATATATATTTTGACGTAGGCACAATTTTTTGTTTTTTTCAGGTATTTACCTAAACATATTCAAGCTATGGTTATATAATGAATATGGGCTGAAAGTGCACACTCTCAGGTTTAATTTGAGGGTTTAGGAATTACAGCTCTTAAGAATACCCATCCCCCCTTTATCAAGGGGTCAAGGGGTTCTTCATCATTTAAGCAGGTAAAAGTTCAGGAGTTGACTCTAATGTATCTAGCATACTGACATGCACTACACGATCTTACGACCAAGCTGAACGTAGTGAACGTATAAAGAGAAGTTTCAGGTGCATGTAATTAGCATCCGGCCGTTCCGGACTTCTGAGCATGCATGTTTTGCACAATACAACTTGTTGAATCAACTTCTCTGTACACACAATACAATGGTCGTATGACGCTTGTTGGTACTACCAAGTTTTCTAGTTTGCTCATACAACTCCCGTTTTACGACCGTCGTACATTGGCTGTTCTAATCGCGCGTGCTAACGATCGATTTTGCATACAATGGTCGTTCATACAACCTGTTGTATAAGATCGTCGACTCGTGTGTACGAGGCTTTAGTGTGGCATTTGCATTTGGAATCTATTGCTGTGAACCTACATCATGCATTCAAAGGAGCTTTCGATGCAAGTGAAACAGGCCATTGTAAGGCTTCAAAAATGAAACAAATCCACCAGAGAGAGAACAGCAACATTAGGAGTGGCCAAATCAACAGTTTGGTACATTCTGAGGAAAAATTAGCTCAGCAGCATAAAAAGGCCTGGACGTCCACGGAAGACAGCAGTGGTGGATGATCGCAGGATTCTCTATGCAATATAATATATATGGTAAATATAAATCCATTCACAACATCCAGACAAGTGAAAGACACTCTCCTGGAGGTGGGTGTATCATTGTCAAAGTCTACAATCAAGAGAAGACTTCAAAAGAGCAAATACAGAGGGTTCACCACAAGGTGCAAACCATTCATAAGCCTGAAGAATAGAACCGCCAAAAAACATCTAAAAAAGCCAGACCAGTTCTGGAAAAGCATTTTTTGGACGGATGAAACTAAGATTAATCTGTACCTGAAGGACGAGATGAAAAACGTATGGAGAAGGCTTGGAACAGCTCATGATCCGAAGCACACAATGTCATCTGTAAAACATGATGGATGCATTGTGATGGCATGGGCATGCATGGCTTCCAGTGGTACTGGGTCATTGGTGGTTATTGATGATGCGACAGAAGACAGAAGCAACCGGATGAATTCTGCAGTGCTTAGAGATATACTGGCAGACCAGATTCAGCCAAATGCAGCAAAGTTGATTGGACGGCGCTTCACAGTACAGATGGACAATGATCCAAAACACACTGCAAAAGCAACCCAGGAGCCTTTTCTTTAAATAACAAACATGTTATACTTACCTGCTCTGTGTGGCTCCTCCCCCTTGATAAGGTATATACTCATAATACTGCATATACCAATAAAACAAGATAAAGTAGAATAGAAATAAACACCATACAGACGTACTAACACTTGCATAATAATGGAATAGTAATGGTGATGTAAATAAACATTCAAATGTTTACTAAAGTGAGATCAAATTAACCCCATATAAAAAAGTGAATATAGTGCAAAAAATAATCTTCAATAAATTGCCACTAGTACATACTGTACATAAGGCTAATGAGTGAAAATAAGGGAAGGGCAAATGAGTGAAAATAAGGGCAATGAGAGAAAACTCAAGAGTTCATCAGAATACTTGAAGTCCAAAGGTGAATAAATCCCAATTCTGCACAGAATAAGGCTTCACATTCGCACCCACGATTCTTCCATTTAGATGTATCACTGTGCTCCACCACCAGCCAGCAAGCACACTCACCTTAATGTCTGACCTATACAGGTTAAATGGCACTCCAATCAACCAGCATCCAAGGTGGTCTTCCCCACTCCAGCTGCCCCAGGTTCCAAATATGTTTCCCTTATAAATAATCACTTCAACTGATAAAGTGGCTCAAAAAAAACAATAAAGAAACTTTCCATAGTGTAGTAAGGTTCATTAGATGGTTAAAACACCTAAAAAGCCACTCACTGTTACTGAGAGAGTCACAGGCTCTAAATCACATGTAAGGTGTCCCAATATGGCCAACTTCCAGTACAAACAGGAAAATATGTCCCCCAGCTTCTACTCCTACGTGTTACATCATGTATCGCATGACTTCATCAGGGAAGCTAGGTAATGATGAGGTCCAATGATGATATGTGTACCACTGGTGGCTGCTGCTTCTATCTTGAAAAATGTTACTTAAATGCAGTCTCTGCTAGTGGAGCCACATCAGGAGTTCTGGTGGTGA
Source organism: Glandirana rugosa (assembly GCA_018402905.1). Classification (NCBI taxonomy): domain Eukaryota; kingdom Metazoa; phylum Chordata; class Amphibia; order Anura; family Ranidae; genus Glandirana; species Glandirana rugosa. Next base: position 28,210 of record BLSH010430182.1, read on the forward strand.
AATTGACAATTGGGTCTTTAGCACAGCAACCACAGCACATCTGTTCAGAAAACATCTTGTAATTTTTTTAACCACTTCAGCCCCGGAAGAATTTTGCACTTTAGGACCAGAGCACTTTTTGCGATTCGGCGCTGCGTCGCTTTAACTGACAATTGCGCGGTCGTGCAACGTTGTACCCAAACAAAATTTGCGTCCTTTTTTTCCCACAAATAGAGCTTTCTTTTGGTGGTATTTGATCGCCTCTGCGTCATTTCTTATCGCCACTATAAACAAAAGAAGAGCGACCATTTTGCAAAAAAAACCCAAATTTCTTACTTTTTGCTAAAATTCAAATCCAAAAAAAAAATATAAAAAAACATTTTTTTTCACCGTTTTTGGCCGATTTATATAATTCCTCATATTTGCGATAAAAAAAATTGCAATTGGCGTTTATTGATTGGTTTGCGCAAAAGTGGCCGCGTTTACGGATGATGAGAATTCATTTCTGGGGTTTTTTTTTTTTTTTTTTTACTAGTAATGGCGGTGATCTGCGATTTTTAGTGGTAATTCAATATTGGGGGGGACATGTCGGAACATTTTGACACTTTTTTGGGACCAACGACATTTATTCAGCGATCAGAAATTTAAATGTCCACTGATTACTGTATAAATGTCATTGGCACTGAAGGGGTTAACCTGCAGGGGGAGAGCTAGGGGTTAATCGTGTTCCCTGGGTGTGTTCTTACTGTGGGGGGTTGGGCTAACATGGGCATGAGAGATCTAACTGATCCCAGTGACAGGGATCAGTAGATCTCTCATGCCCCACTGACAGGGCGGGGAACCGCCGTGTTTACATCGGCGGTTCCCCGTTCTTTTCCCTGTAGCCGCTCATCGCGGCTCGCCGGCGGACATCGGGTCCGCCCGAGCCGCGGGCACACTCCCCAGGAGCGCGGCGGGTGCGAGCGCCCCTTGTGGCCAAATGCGAATCGCCGCTTATTCACGGCGATTCGCGCAGGGCTCCCCGACTGCCGCCGTGAAAAGACGGCGCGCGGTCGGGAACCAGTTAAAGAAAAGATTGTGACATTCATATGCCCATTGTACAATTACAGAACATCTTGTATCCTTTGAAAAGAATACAAGATAAATGTTTTTGAATGGAGGAGCTGTGATTGCTGTGCTCCTTCACCCCCCGACTGACAGTATCACTCACAAGTGGAATATTCGGCACCCAGGGTAAATTTAAAGAAAATATTGTGAGGTTCATACTCCCATTGTACAATTGCAGAACGTCTGGTATCCTTTGAAAAAAATGCAAGTTTTTTTGAATGGAGGAGCTGTGATTGCTGTGCTTCAGCCCAGGCTGACAGTATCACTCACAACAGGAGTAGTCGGCACCCGGGGTAAATAAAAAAAAGGGTCTTCCTTTATTAAATTACATTGAGTTACAGCTGTAAAAAGCACTCCAATGCATTTCGGCCATTAGGCCTTAGTCACGGCTGAAACTCATTGGCTGTTTTTACAGCTGTAACTTATGCAATTTAATAAAGGAAGACCGTGTTTTGAATTTACGCCTGGTGCAGACTATTCCTCTTGTCGATTATGCATTTCAGAGACTTTGGGAAGCCTCACAGACTGAGCACCAGGTTGGAGCTGTGAAGTAAAAAGGTGGTAGCACTGTTACACCTCTTTCCATTGACGGCATCACTGTTGGAACTTCGGCTGTAACATCACCATTTGAAGCTGCATAGTAAGTAACTTTTTTAAGAAAGAAGCAGCAGCCACCAATTGGGCACCTATCATTACAGATACATTGCTGCTACATACAGTAGCTATTGCCCCAATGAAGTTCTGCCCACATTTCAGCTTTAACGTTTCAAATTTTTAAATGATGCTTAGCTGAGAATTTGTGGCAAGCAGTTGTCTTAAAAGTGAAACAACACTGCTTCCCTCATATATTAATGGTCTCCACTGTGGTAGACAATGCATGACTTTGACTTACAATCAGGTCAAGAAACTGTTTGGTCTGCCAACATAATGCTGCATGGTTCCATAGATCACCCAGCAACTAGCATACTTTAGAGATGTGAAAATGAAAAACTGTTAAAAGGGTAAAAAAGAAAAAGGAAATTAAATATAACATAACCGAGTTGAAACGCACAGCAAAAATATTATAAAAGAGAACTTGGATTTTAATGAACCGATCTTCATTCCCTTTTCAGCCCTCTAATGGACATTAATCTCTAATCTGTAGTCCTGTTCAAGTGCCTGTCTTGTTCCTCTGGATAAATAATTAGAATTAATTTCATTCCCACATACCCCATGTGCCCCTAGTGAGCTCCCTTTAATATAAATCTGCATAACTCAGTGTGACAAAAAGCATTAACAACTAATGGAATAATATTTTAAAAGAGACAGGAACAGCAGTGCTTCATACATCAAAGCCCAAGATGCCAGAGATACATAATAAAGTTTTCTTTGTGGTGCTAATTCGTAGAACTTTTATCCCTTAACGCGTACGGGCCATTACTGTACAGGCAGCATGTGTTGCTTAATCTGAAATAAGTATCAGAAAACAGAGGGGGTAAATGTAGCCAAATCAATTTAAGGCCTCATTCACAACATGTACAGAGATGTGAGCTTTTCTGCACCTGAATCTGCAAGGACGCAAAAACAATTGTTCTCTGAGTCCTGCTTACACCACAACACTTGCATCATTTAAAGATTTTTTCTGTGAATAAATCCCAAAATGTATGCAGTTTTCAGTGCAGAAAAAAACTCACAAGACATCAACACTTTATTTAAACAGGGCATTTTTCTGCACAGTAAAAATCTCACATGACAGCATTGTATGGTGCAAACAGGGCACATCGAAAACAATGGTTCTCTTTGTGTCCTTGTACAGACCTATGTTAGAAAAACGCAGGTCTCTGCGCACGGTGGGAACAAGACCAGAATATTCTATCAAATCAAATCTGCACATTTTTTCCATCAGTTTTTATGCACATATGATGTGAACGAGACCTAACACATTACTAAACAGGCAGTGGGTGCTGCTTAATCTTAGAACCAGAAAACAGAGGGGGTGAATTTAGCCAAGAAGGTGCTATTATATGTAGACATGTAGTGACTCTCAAGAAAAAAACGTGACTCTAAACTTAAGAAGGTATGTTAAATATTAAAATTCAAGTTTAAAATCTAAGTATAGAATGCATACAGCCATTTTTTTTTGAGACCATTAAAATATTCAATAGACAATGTGCACGACAGAAATTTTTTTTTGTTTCGTTTTGGATCTGTTTGTTAAGTTAATAATTTCATTTCATCATATTTGTTATGTTAGAATGATTCATTTTCAGAATTAGTTTTGTATATTTGGAATTAATTTTGAATATTCACATTTGGCTAGTATAATCGTTATTTTTGAATCAATTTGAATTTCGGAAGATGGTTATATTTGTTCTATTATGTTCTATGCTATTCTTTTGTAATCCATTTAATTTTTTTCTATTCTATTCTTCTCATCATCTTATTTCAGTTTGATACCTTACTGTATTTATTGCAATATGTTTCCATTTCAAATTTGAATTAATTTTCAAATTCATTTTCAAATTTTTCAACTCCATTTTCAAATTTTCCGAATTTATTTTGTTTTGCTTTGTTATAACTTTTTTTCGGATTAGTTGAAACGTACTATTGTAATTCGGAAATTCGGATATATCCAAATCTTCGAAACAAGATTTTTGTATGAAAGACAAATCAAATGATACCTTTGTTATTCACAGAGAACCATGGTGCCCATCCTATGATGCAGGAGAGGCACGAAGCCCTTCGGCGCTTTTTGTGCAGCCCCGGGGGCTCCTGCAGACACAAATCTGTGTTGTTCCCTATTGCCCAGTTATAGTAGTGATTTCTGGCAGTCTTGTGTAATATGTCCCCAGTTTATGACTGTCTCCTGAAGCATGTTACTAGTCTGCAACAACTCCTATAGCTTGTTCACAGTCTCTGACCATCTGTGGTATGATGTCTGCAGTCTTTGACCATTACTTATGTAGCACTACCCCCTAAAGGGCCAATGGATTTGGGTCCCCCTTTGTTCTGCACAGCCAGGCAACATGCACTTTCAACAACATCCATAGACAGTAAACCAGTCCAAGGGATTTTTTTTTGTATTATTATTAGGGGTAAATAACTTGGATGGGTTTAGGGTGGTATGGGATGCCCAGAACTTGATAAATGTACAACTTTGAGGACAACTTGAGTATTCTTAATATCAAGCAAAAAAAACCCTCCAAACTGCATTTCCTTTGGAATAACACAGTCCCAACCTGAATATCAGGTACTCTCTTGTTGTCTGAAAAATGAAAAATGCTGATGCAAACAGTCCCTTTTGCACTCTGCTGCTGTCTCCCTTGTAGGCTTTGGGTGTGAAAATGTGTAGATGTTACTCACACTATCCATTTAATCCTGCAGAAAAGATGGTGACTTCTGCCCAGGCCTTCTGCTGATTAGGTCCCTCTTGTTTGTCAAGGTGTCTCAACCAGTCGAGGTGAAACTGAAAGGGGTGAGACTCTCTCTCTGGTTCATTCTTCTTCACAACTCTCTCCATCCACTCAAACAGTACCTCTTGTGCTTGGAGGCAGAGCCCCCCAACACAGGAGTCCCCTCCAAGCCTCTGGATCCTGGACCCTCCCCCTGGCTAGACTGCTGTGTATTTTTGGGCAAAACTCTCCACCTTCTGGGTCCTTCTCACCCAGGGATTAGTGGAGCTCCCATAAATATTCAGGCTTCTGTCGTCAGCCCTCCACTCACTGAGTTCTGGAACTTTCCAAAAGCTTCCAGAAACCAGGGGGAGGTGCCAGAGACTCAGCCCTCAGAGCCTGATAGTTAAACTCCCCATGGCCCAAATTAACCCTGGCTCAAAGGATGCAGTAAGCCTAGACTAAATTTACCTCTTCTACCAATTATGTACACTAGAGGGTGCTACACTTATAGCATGTCTGCAGTCTTTGACCATCTCTTGTATTATGTATGCAGTCTCTGGAAATCTCTTGTAGCATGTCTGCAGTCTTTGAAATCTTTTGTATCATGTCTGCAGTCCCTGCTAATCTCTTGTATATCATAGCTCCCAACTGCCCCTGATTTCGAGGGACTGTCCCTGATTTAGAACAATGTCCCTCTTTCCTCCTCATTTGTCCCTCATTTTGGTCTGATCTATAAAGTTGTATATAAAATGCACGACTTATCTATCAAAAAGTGTTTCTCAGTGCTAAATCTTTCATCCAGTTTCTAAATTGCTGCATTTGTACATTTCAAAAGCTAATATAAAGAAATAGCAATGTTAAAAAAGCACTTGTGGGTTTAACCAATCATTGTTACAATTCTCCTGTAAAGGCGGCATGACAGGGGGTGTGTTGTATGCCTACATACTTTTACTAATAGGTGTCCCTCATTCCCATTTTTAGAAATATGGGAGTTATGTGTATATGTTGTATTATATGCACAGTTTCTGACCATCTCTTGTATCCTGTGTGCAGTCACTGACCAGCTCTTGTATCATGCCCATAGTCTTTACATATACTGTATCTTGTTGTGTGTCTGCTGTCTTTGACACTGAATACTTACAAAATTTTATGTGCGGCCTTTGGGGATGTCGAGGGCCACACTTGAGGATCCTCATATCAAGAAAGTTGACCCCCACTGCCTTAGAAGGTTGACTTGTTTCACAAATTTTATTCACTTTTTCAGGATGAGTACAGAGAATACTTGCCTAAAATTTCACTTATATAGTCTGTATATATGTATGCGATGTATTAAAATGAAATGCAGTTGTATTGATGCCCTTTTGCATAGGATAGGCAGGTAGCCCAAAATACATTTTTATAATGTCAGTGGTGACTTGGTATAGATATTTTCAGGTTGTAGTTGACGATCAGGAAAATGAGGCAGAATAGATCCAAAATTTGTTGCCTATCCAAAATGTCATATAAGGTAAATACATATACTGTAAGTGATCCTTTTGGGTTGCAATAAGTAGTTCATTTGCATTAAAAGAGATAAAAGGGCCCAAAAACACATTCCACTTCACAGCTTCTGGTGATTGAGCACTGTGTGTACAAAGGAGATGACATAAAAGGTTAGTTGGGGAATGATGCACTTGTCGGTGTGAGCAGTTTATGTTAGGAGGACAGCTTCCTTCTGCCAGTGAAATCCTAGCATTCCCTGACAGATAATGTATTCTCCATAGGAAGCACCGCAAGATTTTTTCCCTTATAAACAAATGTAAAGCATGCTTACTTCTCATTACCTTTTATAGAGGTCAGGGACATCGGCTTTCTTCCCCTAAGGAATATGGCATAATGAAGCTTGGGGATTTCACTACAGAAAGTAGGAGTGGATGTCCGCTGACTTATAAATTCAGAATAAACTGCAGCCTAAAAGGTGAGTGAGTGGCTGGATTGTAGTCTCAGCATAGTGTCTGGCTTCAGGATTTCTACATGTGTCTGTCACTCACTATGCTGGTTGTTTTATAATTATTAAAGGAATCTTGTCATGGGGTAATATGTAGGCTGTCACTAATGGGCTCTTCATCTGACATTGCTAATTGCCTGGCTGATTTTTTAGCTTCAGTAACGACCACTGAACAAGCATAGGTAGAAGGAATGCAGACTTTTCTCTGACTTACATAACTCAGAAGTATAGAAGTCAGACAGCCAGGCAATAGCTTTTTTTAGAGGGGGACAAAAATGGCAGCTCCCATATTTCTCTCACAAGGGGTGTATTCTAACTTTACAATTATATACTATGATTAACCATTTATATTCATGTGTAGGAAGGTTTTTATGTGGATGGGATCTTGACGACTTTATAAACATGTACTTACTTTTGAGAACTGCAATCTATTGTTGTGTTCTACCATATGTTTTATAATGTTCCAGATGCTTTTCATACAGAAAAATTAGGCATGTTCTACTTTTGTTGACTGCTCTAGAATGCAAGGCACTGGCGTGAACTAGGGCCATTGAATTCCAGTATAAATGAACAGTGGTTGTAGTGAGAACATGGTTGACATCCTGCCACACTACATTTACTGCGGCAGGGTGGCACGGGCAGACTCAGTCACATATATATACATGTCTGAGCCTCTTCCAGGTTAGGAGCGTGGGCACGCTCCTCCTGTGACTGCTGTGTCCATCAGACACAACTGATTACTGTTACCAATATCCTGTAACCAGGTATCATGTGAACGCTATGATTGGTCATAGCAATCACATGATAAAAATGTAAGCAGCCTGTCATAAATGGCTTTCCATTCATGAACAGCTTGCTTACTGTTGTGACCTGTGATTGGCCCAAAGTAATTACATGGTACCTGGCTACTTGTACCATGTAAATAGCTTAGCCAATCACAGATCACAACCAAAAGCAAGCTGTTCATGAATGGTTAATCTACTTTAAATATATGAAACTATGGCTTGTAAAAAATCCCTGATCCCCCCCCCCCCCCCTTCCAGAGTAGTATAGTCAATATGGTGACACTGAGCTACTCTGATGATAGGATGCAAAAAAAAAAAAATAGTAAAAGAAGAAATAAATGTTAAAAAAAAAAATTGAATAAAAAAAGATTTACTTTTTTTTCTCTTTGTTTTTTTACATACTATCATCAGTCAGTATCCCTGGCCTGGAAAAAGGGAGAGAGAGAAAATGATGGAAGGGGGGAAAGAGGAAGAAATAGGAATGGGGAAAACATGGTGAAGATGATGAGTAGTGTGAATGGTCTATGTGGGACCTGGGTACCTTACATGTGAATCTCCTTGGTGGACTGTGTCTGATGCCTCTCTGATAGTAAACACGTGAGGAATGGTCTGCCGGCCCAGCCTGGCCATAAATAGGTTTGATTTTCATGGTTCACATACAGATTCTCTCCAC
>BLSH010430182.1:50339-67383 GCA_018402905.1 Glandirana rugosa
GCCCCCCCCCCCCCACCTCCCTCTAACCCATCTTGCATGTGTTTTTTCTGTGATTAGCTGGTGAAGCAAGTTCTACTGACCTAGGTCCCCTGTCCAGGTCCCGTAACACTGCAGTTTGTGGGTGTGGGGGTCTGCTAATCCAGTGCTGTTGACACACATGATAGTCCCCTACTGTCCCCTTCTGTGATGTCACTCCTCTTCAGGATCCTGAGAGTACCCTGCCGCTGGACAACCAATAGGAAGTGTCCATGTCATACATGCAGAGACATGAACAGTCAAATGTAGGACCCATGCAGGAAGTAAAACAGAAAAATGGTCAAGGCCACTTGACCACAGCTTTAGGGGCTTTTAGATGGGTGTTTATTTCATCCAGCGAAGAATTTGGCATAACTTATTTACTTATTCTTAACAAGCAGTAAAATAGCTTTACAGCAATCCAATCCTGAGCTCTCCGACTGCTTTTAATGTGAAACAACTCATCTCAAAGATCCTCAAAGATCAAAACAAAGACTCTAGAGTCCATTTCAGTTTCATCTTAGAAATACCAGTTGGTTGTTTCCTGTCAAGATTATGGTCTCCTAGAAAAACACACTTCCTCTCGTGTGAAATTTGAAAATTAATTTCTTCACAATGCTTTTAGATATGAGATGGATCAGCATGGGCACCATTCAGTGAATGCTTTGCATCTTCTGAATGAATGCAAGCGTTCTTTGATTGGACAAGGTGGACGTCACAGGTAAACATATATACAGTACTGTGCAAAAGTTTTCGGCAAGTGTGAAAAATGCTGCAAATTAAAAATGCTTTCAGAAATAGAAGTGTTAATAGTTTATTTTTATCAATTAACAAAATGTAAACTAAATGAGCAGAAGAGAAATCCAAATAATATCACTATTCGGTGTGAGCACCTTTTGCCTTCAAAACAGCATCAGTTCTTCTAGGTGCACTTGCACACAGTTTTTAAAGGAACTCGGCAGGTAAGTTGTTCCAAACATTTTGGAGAACTAACCACGGGTGAATGTAGGCTGTCTCAAATCCTTCTGTCTCTTCATGTAATGATGTTGAGATCAGGGCTTTGTGGGGGTAAAACTATTCCTTCCAAGACTCCTTGTTCTTCTTTACTCTGAAGACAGTTCTTATTGACATTGGCTGTATGTTTGGGGTTGTTGTCCTGCTGCAGAATACATTTTGGGCCAATCACACATCTCCCTGATGGTATGGCATGATGGATAAGTATCTACCTGTATTTCTCAGCATTAAGGACACCATTGATCCGGTATATTTATCTTCTGTTCACTCATTTTGTATTTTGGATATTGATAAAAATAAACAGTTAAAATATATATTTTTGAAAGCATTCTTAGCATTTCCTCTCACTATATTTACATACACATGCAGTATCTGTCTAAATTTGTTTTGTTAAAAAAACAATAAATTCACATGGGTTAAACACTAATTTAGTCTAGGGGGTTCAATGATAAGGTATAATACTTACTTTATTCCAGGCTACTGCAGGATCCCTCAATGTGACTGGCCCAGAGCTGCCACCTCCCTAATGCGCTCTTAGCCAGGGTTGCATGCTCCGCTCCTCCATGCTAAGGGCTCACAGACTGGAGCTTCAGGTAGAAGAGAGCAGCACTGGAGCTACCAAGAAATAATGATAATATACCTTATCTCTGCACCCCTAAACTAGATAAACAGAACACTTGCTGTTCGGGGAGGCCCCATTGCAAGGAAAGATTTTGTAAAATTTGTGGAATTCAGCTATAAACATTATTCTCTCATTCCTACGTGTGGCAAGTTTGTTCCCAATTGTTTTTTTTAACATGGTTTTCGAAGACAAGCTTACCATTTTTTTTTTCACCATTAGGCTTTATTAGGCATTACTAATATGAGTGGAATTGGTCAGAAAACTGAAGCCCAACAAATGTATTTTAAATTTCTGCTCACATATCTTGAGTTGTTCTCCTAGGCTGGTGATCAGCAACCCTTAACACTTCCTGGCAATGTTGATAACTGGCCCCACTACCTTCTTATTAGCTTCGTGTTTCTGTTGGTCCATTACTGGGATAAGTGGCCTTACTGGCCAAGGAAATATAGAGATGAGAGGGGCCAAAGGCCAAAATCAGCTATACCATAACATTTTAAACTTTCCAGAGTACTCTAGTCGGGGATTAGCTGTTCTTAAGCTGCAGAAGAGAACTGTGTATGTGCATATATCACATAGGGGTTGATTTACTTAAGCTGGAGAGTGCAAAAACCAGTGCAGCTTTGCATCCTAGCCAATCAGCTTCTAAACTCAGCTTGTTCAATCAAGCTTTGGCAATAAAACCTGGAAGCTGATTGGTTTCTGTGTGGAGCTGCACCAAATTTTGCACTTTCAAGCTTTAGTAAATCAACCCCGTAGTGTCTAGGTTCTTGGACACCATAAACAATAATGGAGATAGCTGTGATCTGCACTTCATGTATCAAAAAAGGTGTTGACACTCTGGATATGGAACTAGTGACTATCAAACTGACAGCAAGGCTCTAGTGATTACACTGGGAGATTCATGCTCTCATAGTGCAATCTGGGGAACTGAGCTGTCAGTGTGCCAGCTTGGCCCTGTACAGTACAGTAGAACTTCAACATAAATAACACAAAGCTCCTGAGCTTGAAGGTGGATCCAACAGTGGTGTTACTCTAGGCCAGAGATATGCAATTAGCAGACCTCCAGCTGTTGCAAAACTACAAGTCCCATCATGCCTCTGCCTCTGGGTGTCATGCTTGTGGCTATCAGAGTCTTGCTATGCCTCATGGGTTTTGTAGTTCTGCAACATCTGGAGGTCCGCTAATTGCATATCCCTGCTCTAGGCTCTTGTCCTGGCAAATCCAGATAAATGCCACCTTGCTGCCCTCATAGATATGTGATCCAGCACAGGAGAGACACTTTGCTGCCATACTCCAATGTGATTAAACAAGAAGTTTGTGCCTTAAGTTACAGTTATGGAGAAAAGAAGGGAAATTGGGACTTTAAGTGAGGCAGTAGGCTTGAGTATAAAGGGTTGCATAAAACCATTTAATGAACATGAATAAATGTGACAGTGCACAATTTTCATCATGACATATAAAATGCATAAAATGTAAATTTATGTACATACACTCTCAGGCATAGCATCAACATTAACAGTATATACAGGACACTTCAAACAACTGGCAGAGTTAGATAAAAAAATATAGGTAAGAAATTGGTGAAATTGATTGAAATAGATGGATACCATCCTGTAAAGAGGCTTAAAAACATCCTACATGTCCGACACGTTTCGTGTGTGAACACTTCCTCAGGGGCGGATGTCTTAGTAGTATATATAATAAGATGTATTAGTATGGTGCTGGGGGACCAAGGCTGTAATGCAAGGTCTGTCCCAGGAGCTGAGGTAATATGGGGCTTCGCACCATCGAAGCACATAGATCGCATTCCCCGAGAATGGGTTACCAATCTCCATGGTGTATTCAAGGAGTATAAGATATTGATCATCAAAGGAGTCTTTATATGCTTTAAAAATAAGAGTAGTCCAGCAAGATGCAGCATCTCCATGTGTGTGGCTGAGAAAACAGTTATTGTTTTTCCACTTCCTGTTTGAGAGAGGCACTGGTGATTTAACTCTAGCCTCACAGCTGCATCCTGGGAAGTATCTAGATGTAAAGGAAGATGAATTCATCTGCCCTTAAGAAAAATGACCACTGTGAGAATAATGGGGAGGAAAAGAAAAATGGGGTGTGCAAAGAACTGCAAAAACCATATCTATAAGTATCTGTTTGTAGACTGCTGTTATTAAAGGTGGAAATTCTTATTTGAAGATTTCTCCATTCTTCTTACAGATGTTGCTGACCTTTTTTCGCCTCACTTCTCTTTTGGCTTGACATGCCAGTGAAATACTTGAGCATCTGTTGCTGGGGTTGGTGATGTGAAGCCTGCTTATGCTGTCTCCTGAGGGAAAGTGCTCAGCAAGAGTTCTGCAGTAGAACCAGTCAGAAAGGAGAGTCACAGGAAGCATACAAGCTGAGTGCCAGGGAATGATGTAGAATAATTCAGAGCAGCTGCCTAACTGCATTTATAAGACGAGATTTGTATAGTAAAGATGCTATTTTCAGCTGTGCATCATAAGGAGAGAACATTTACTATATGCATATTTATAATAAATAATTGACTCATTATGCTAATAGATTACATTATTATTAATATTATACACTAATCTAGTTCAATGGGGTTTTTTTTGTTGTTTTTTTTAAGTGCGCCTGTAGTTATCCACAATAGATGTTACTGAATTACTCTTTTATTTAATATCATTTTAGATACCCTAAGGTACAAGTGGGTACTGCAAAGCATTTGTATGTTTTTTTTAAGTGATATTAAAGGCTTTCTTTTTTTATATAAAAAAATAACAAACATGTCATACTCACCTGCTCTGTGCAGTGGTTTTGCAAAGCGCAGCCCTGATCCTCCTTTTCTCGGGTCCCTCACTGGTGCTCTTGGCCCCTCCCTCCTGCTGAGTGCCCTCAGAGCAAGCAGCTTGCAATGGGGGGCACCCAAGTAGGCTTGTTCCCGAGCCATGGCTCTGCGTGTCCATTCACACACAGAGCCGTAGCTTGGCCCCACCCCTCTCTTCTCATTGGCTCACTGGCTGTAATTGTCTCGCCCAGTGAGGAGGGAGAGTCCTTGGAGAGCCAAGGCTCTCGCGCACATCACTGGATCGAGATGGGGCTCAGGTAAATATTGGGGGGGGGGGCTGCTGCATAGAATGCATGAAGGTAAAAAAACCTTAAAACTTTATGTAGTGGTACTCCTGTAGGGGCTGCTGAGTTTTGTGGTCCATCTGTCACCCTGCTCAGCCAGGCACACAATTTCAAGCATCCAGAGTCATGAAACAGTCCTTGCACTTGTTTTTTGTATTTTATTGAGGGGTATTAAACTGCGATAGGGTAAGGTAGTATGGGATGCCCATTTGATTGAAATGTAATATACACGGGACTCAACTTATATAAACTCCAGTATGTACACCTCCTGTCTTCTCTCTAGCATTTCACTTGCTTGCAGACTATCACTCCTCAACACCTCCAGCACATCACTTGCTTACATTTCTCCAACCAACTATCACTGATTTGTAGGTCTGGCACTAACTCCTCCAGGCCTCAGGTGAATGCCTTTTGCAGGCAGGGACTGCGGGCCCTTTTAGTGTAGCAAAAATGTAGGTAAGTCCCAGTGCTAGCCGTCTATGTGGCTACTGTTCCCAGTAACACCTCTTCAGGCCCTGCCAGCCCTCCAGGTTGCAGCTGCCTCTCTCCACTGCCCATGCCACCACAGTCCACTCCACTGGTTCTGCACCCATCCCAGACTGTGCTCTCCCAGTCCTCTCAGGCGTGCCTACCCTGTCCTCCTAACTGTGCATCACTCACCAGCCCTCCTGGCTGCGACCTGTTCTTCCTCATGAAATTCTTGCCTGGTAGTGCTCTCCCCTGCTGTCCTCTCCTTGCTCCTGTGCCTCCAGTCCAAGACATGTCCATGTGTTCTTAGATGGTCCCATCCGCACCCGAGCCCAGGCCCAAAGTCACCCCTCCCAGACTGAGGAGCTCCCTCAAAGGTCAGCGACAGCCTAACACTCCATCTCCAGCATTCCACTCAAATACTCCTCCCCAGCTGGGCTGACCCTGGGCATTTAAGGAGGCCTGCTCCCTGCTAATCCAAGATGGGGGTTGGTCAGAGCTCCTTATAATACCCCAGGCAGCTCTCTTCTCCTCCTTTCTTTCTAGAAGACACCAGAATATTCAAGAAAGAAGTGGAAAGTCCCAGTGATGCTTCCTGTGAGTCACCAGCTCTACCCTGGGTCACTTCCAACCCAGATCAAAACAAACAGGCCTAGCTACCAGCTAGGCCTGCCTAAATTTGCCTACTCTGCCAAAAAAAAAATATTTAAATCATCTAGCAACCTAAAGGGTGCTACATTTAGAACCACCATAAGTTTTGGATACAATAGGGAAATGTAAAAAGCCCTACCAGGTTATTTTTGGTGTCTGTTTACCAGTCAGGAAATTTTCCTTAACTTCCGGTCCAAGAAACAGAACAAAGTGAGAGGATTTCCCCTTTTATACATGTTTTTTTGTGCCTTTGCAGAGCGCATGGAGAAAAATGTATGTCTGCATATTGGGTGAATGAGGCCTTAGTCAGTACTAAGCCGATTAGGTGCAAACCTGCCTGGAGGGTATGAATAGGATTACTGATAAAGGAAGCAGAAAGAGATAGATGGTTACACAGAACAAGCTATAGAAATATGAAAATTTGGTTCCAGTGAATTTCATTACTCAGAATAATGTAAAAATAAAGGGAACGTTCTTTTGATCAAATCGATAGAGTTTTGTGGATAGTAGGTATGAGCTCTTGGTTCAGACCGAATTTTGGCTGTTTGGGAGGTTCAGCACATGGGTGTTTGGCCTAGTTGAACCTCTAACTGCAGTGGAAAGTGATACATTTAGCACTGTTACTACTCTCACTGCTAAATTTGCCAGTTTCTTGTTCAGGGCCCCAGGTTGTTAGGAAGCTGGAAACTGCCAGCGTCCTAACAGCCATGACTCATCCCCACCCCACCATTCAACTGTCAGCCAGGTTCACAGGTGAAAGTAAACAAAGGGAAAGAGATAGTGTAAAAAAACACGTGGGCCCCCCAAAAATCTTACTAGGTCGTTTCAGGTCTGTTTTTTATTTTAAAGGAGATGCCCACAAAAAATGAGTTAATTAACCAAATATAGTTTAAAACTCTTGTTCAGTCTCTCTTCCCTGTTAAGAAGTTCCAGGATTGTTTTTTGTGGGTGAGCTTTTGTTCATGACGTTTCCATTAGTGACCTTTTCTGGTCCTTGAACCTGTCTTTACATTGGTTCCTTCTGTACTCTCTCTCCTGTCTTTGATTTGGTTCTGATACCCTGGTTTAACTGAATTCATGGTTTATACCTGTGGCCTGTCTACTAATCACTGCATCAACTGGCTCATGTAGTACAGGTGTTGCTCACCTGCTTTTGATCCTCAGCCTATTCTCAGCTTGTGTATTTGACCAGCTCTTTCTGCCTTTGCGAACAGTAATATGTGACCAGGTACTATATCTCAATGCATACATTCTAGGGACATCCAAATACCAATATGCATATAATGCGTAAAGTAAACCTGTCTTGAAATAGGTATAGGAGGGGCCACTGCTGAGCTCCTTATAAAAACACCAGTTTCAAACCTTTCATGCTGACCAGCGGTCCATAAGGGGCGCTTCGGCTCCGCCTCCCCGCCGCTAACAAGAAAAAAAAAGGCAGCCTGACCCCCTGCAGGAGACACCGGTATATTGACTTTTCTTTTTTTTCTTTTCTCGGCTCCTTGCTGTCTGTCTAGTCAGTCATAAAAGACTATGTGCGCTGAACAGGCGCACACACATAGTCTGATTGGCTGCCCTTAGCCAGTGACTGACTGGCATTGGATGCTGTGGGCAGGACTGTGGCAGATGTGCTGGCTCCGTGATCACTCACGCAGGCGCAGCACTCTGCCGGGTTTCAGTCCCAAATCCCACGCCGCAGACCATCCACTCCAGGCTCCAGCATGCTGTCTACAAGCGCAGCTCTGCACACTGCCAGCCCGCTCTCCGCAAGCCAAGCTCTGCACACTCTTGCCTGCCTATTAGATGGGGTAAGTGCGGGACCTGTCCCGACTTTGGGGGGGGGGTCTGTGTCTGTCAGTGCCCTATCTGTATACCCTATCTGGTGACTGTATACCCTATCTGGGACTCTGTATACCCTATCTGGTGACTGTATACCCTATCTGGGACTCTGTATACCCCTATCTGGTGATGCTGGGTTGTATACTCCTGACACAAGGGGTGGAAACTATAAGGGGTGGGACTTATGAGAAGTGGGATGGGTCAAAAAGGAAGGGCGGGGTCTGGCGCCCCCCCATCCTAAAATTTCACCAGCCGCCACTGATGCTGGCCCTCTAGCGTCAGTACTTTTTCAGTAGTGATGAGCCAAATGTGCAGGGGTTCAGTTCAAACTTGGTTCAGCCAACAAGAGAAGTTCAAATACAGAATTTAAACCCCAGTAATAAATAAATATTAGACATTTTTTGGCTATTAGGCTAGGGATTGAGAAACAAATGGCATATGGGCTGGGGACTGACCTGGGGGCATGTATTATTACAAGAAAAGAAAAAAATCAATTTGGCCAGGTGAGTGAAGAGTGAAGCACTAAAAATGCCCAATTCCTTCAAATGACCTGCCTGGGAGATGCCCTAAACCTGCTTGTGCAGTGGCGCCTCTGTACGATATATATACAAGCTATTACAGCAACACTGACATTTACAAAGAAATAAAAATGGCGCTTAAATGCTGATAAATGACAGCTCCCTGCCAACTTGCTTTCCTTGTAAGAAAAAAAATGGCATGGAACCCCCCAAAATACATACCAGCAGTGGCGGCTGGTGAAATTTTTGGATGGGGGACACCAGACCCCGCCCTTCATTTATGGCCACCCCCACTTCTCATAAGCCCCACCCCTTATATGTTCCACCCATTGTGTCAGGGGTATACAGCCCAGCATCACTAGATAGGGTATACAGCATTGCCAGATAGGGGTATATACAGCATCACCAGGGGGGTATATACAGCATCACCAGGGGAGTATATACAGCATCACCAGAGGGGTATATACAGGCATCACCAGAGGAGTATATACAGCATCACCAGAGGGGTATATACAGAATCACTAAAGGGGAATATACAGCATCACCAGAGGAGTATATACAGCATCACCAGAGGGGTATATACAGGCATCATCAGAGGGGTATATACAGCATCACCAGAGGGGTATATACAGGCATCACCAGAGGGGTATATACAGCATCATCAGAGGGGTATATACAAGCATTACCAGAGGAGTATATAGCATCATCAGAGGGGCATATAGTATCACCAGAGGGGTATATGCAGGCATCACAAGAGGGGTATATAGTATCACCAGAGGGGTTAGGGAACGCACGGCCTGAGCAGTGCCTTTTTCATAAGATCTCGGTAATAATCACTGCCTGGGAGTAGATCATAGGTTTATTTATGCCCACCGCAGCATTGTGATACTTTCTTTGTTATATTCTGCAATGCTTCTTCAGTAGAGGCATTGCAGAATAAAAAAAAAAGCATCACAACGCTGCGGTGGTCATAAAAAAAATTATTATCTAAGACCAGGCAGTGATTATTACCGAGATCTTATGAAAAAGGCACGGCTTAGGCCATGCGTTCCCTAACCTGGTAAACCCTTTAAATTTTCTCTTTGAAAATACCCTCAGGCCTGGAATAGAAGCATTGCAGGATATAATAAATAAAGTATAATTCTGCACTGGGAATACATACTATATGCGCTAAGAGCAGCGCAGTGCTTATTAATACCGAGATGCAAGGTCAGTTCTTCTGCAAATGGCACCGCCCGGGCCGTGCGTTTCAGCCACAGCGTTGGCGTCACTTCTGGTTTCTCACTGGCACAGAGAAACCGGAAGTGACGTCGCGGCTCCGAGGGAAAGCACCGCCCATTTACGACGGCACTGCCAATCAAATGGATGGGTCCCCTCTGCATTCCAGATTCTAAAGGGTCAGGTAAGTATTTTTGAGGATCTTTGGGGAGTCCCATGCTGTTTTCAATAACAAAAAGAAAAAAAAGGCAAAAAAAATGTGTTTTATTCCTTTGAAAATGTCACTTTTGCTGTAGTACATAAAAAATGGCAGGGACGTCCCCCATAAATCCACAACAGACTCTGATCCAAGCATGCACCCAGGGAAGCCAGAAAGGGGGGGGGGCGCAAGTCTGTGGCCTCCCTGTCTGCACAACAGCAGTTCATATTCCCTCAACATGGGAGAGGGGGGATACCTTGTTTCCAGGTTACAGAGGACAAGAACATCTTCCCCACAACCCTAGCCTGGTGGATCTGTGGGCAAGGCAAGGGGCTTATTGGACTCTGGAAGGCCCCTTTATGGAACACCTAGCAACTACCCCCACCATGTGAATGAGTAAGGGTACATATGTAGTGCTGACCACCAGGGGGCCACTGGAAATAAACTAGGTCTGCCTTATCTGCCCAGGTACCAGTTTCAGAGCACACAAATGTAGCGCTACACCCAAAGGAGCCACTGTAAATTTGCCCAGGTTATTTCCCAATGGATTGCTCCGCAGCCAGACACGCTCACAGTCACTTCTTCAAAAAACAATCTAGGGGTGGTCTTTTTGTTGTTTTTATTTTTAGAGTAACTGGGATAGAATTGGGTAATCTGAGTGGGATATTCCAAAAACATAGCTATGTACAGATTGAGGACAACAAACTCTCTTTTGAAAAGCTGAAGTAAAAGTCCTTGCATAGAGCAAACTCTGGACTTGGCTTTGTAGTGGAAACAGTTAAATGCAGACTTCCTACTTCAGAGTAACAAGAGCAGAGACCTTTCACAAAGAATCAGATAGACCAAGCTCTTCAGGACACCAGCTGATGTCCCCTTTAAACAAACACATAGCTGACTCTCTCAGACTTATATAAATAATCTTCAATCAGTGTCCTCCACCTCTGCTCACCATGTGCAGAAAGGTAAAAATTGGAGGCTCACCAGAAATATGGATAAACAACGCCTTTGGGTATATCTGTGGGGAACTCAGCATAGGACCATCACACCCAGAATGTATGCTTCCAATCCAACACTGCAGGAGCACTCAAGCCAGCTTGTGCATAATTGCAATCACATCCAGGGGATTCCTTCACCAATATATCTCCAAACAGACACCTCCACAAGCTGTAGCTGATCAGCTCACATCGCCATGAGGAGAAAGATCAAAAAGACACCCCTCATAGTGTATCACTTTTTAAAATTTTAGCTCATTTATTCAAACATATATTGCGCTTACATTTAAACAGTTTCAACAGGACATTGTATGTGCATAAGGTACGCAGGTTACCAAACAGCAGTGGTATGTCCGAATCCTCCTCTCCTCTCGGCGTCCCGGCTGCTGGTGACTCAATCAACCTCAGGTTGCCGTGTGGCCACGCCCCTAACGTTTCGTCACTTCCTGACTTGATCACAGGGGGTGACCCCCTGTGATCAAGTCAGGAAGTGACAAAACGTCACTGTCACAATGTCCTGTTGAAACTGTTTAAATGTAAGCGCAATATATGTTTGAATAAATGAGCTAAAATTTTAAAAAGTGATACACTATGAGGGGTGTCTTTTTGATCTTTCTCCTCATGGCGATGTGAGCTGATCAGCTGCAGCTTGTGGAGGTGTCTGTTTGGAGATATATTGGTGAAGGAATCCCCTGGATGTGATTGCAATTATGCACAAGCTGGCTTGAGTGCTCCTGCAGTGTTGGATTGGAAGCATACATTCTGGGTGTGATGGTCCTATGCTGAGTTCCCCACAGATATACCCAAAGGCGTTGTTTATCCATATTTCTGGTGAGCCTTCAATTTTTACCTTTCTGCACGTGGTGAACAGAGGTGGAGGACACTGATTGAAGATTATTTATATAAGTTTAAGAAGTTTTGGTTCCAGCACGGGCAATTTATTTTTCCTGGCACTGGCACTGAACATTTAATATCATTATTTACTTTGTAATCTACCATAGTACTCTGGAAGCGCTGCTAACACTGGACTTATTACACGAGTGTTGACTTTATCTTTGATTTTTTATTTAAAGCAGCAGCTGTGTGATTATTTATTTAATTCACAATTTATTTATTATTTAATTCACAATTTATGTTTTATTATATATTGTATGTTTTTTTGCACAATTGGGTTCCTGCACGATTGTGTTTTAGCACCTGTAGCACGGGTTGTTACTTTTAGCGCGGTATTCGCATTTATATAGCTGACTCTCTAGCACAAGTGGGGTGGTAGCAGCTCAAATGTCTCTAAGATCTCTCACAACAGTCTATACTCACAAAATGTCCAGGGACATTTGGTTACCTCCATCCAAATTCCAAGCTACACCTTTCTTCAGTGATACCAGTTTAGATCAGCCCACTGTAGCTTGGGCATCCAGGCCCTCAGGTCACCCACCTGAGGCCTCACAAACAGCAAGCACATGGCAGCCACTGCATCCTTAGCAACCACTGGCAGCAGGAAGCTATCACGTTACTCAGTACCGAAAACCTTAACCACTTCCCGCTGGGACGCCGTCAATTGACATCATCGAATTTCAGTGGGGATATCTGGATGATGCCTGCAGTTACAGGCATAATCCAGCTATTGTTTTTCTCAGCCAGCGATTCCCTGCACTGTTAGAATGATCATAGCGGCAGTTCAGTTGCTTGATCGTTCTTACAGGTGACGGGAGGGGATGTCCCCCCCCCCCCCTCCTGCCGCCCTCAGGTGCTTCTCCCGACTCACCCATGTGATCAGTGAGCCGGAGAAGGAATCCACCGCCGTTGGAAGGAAGCCATAGAGAAGACTGAGGGACAGATGGTCCCCGGCAATCTCTATGGGCCCCGGAGGCCCGGATGCGTTGTTATGACTTCACGTCCGGCCGGCGGAACTAAACAAAGCCGGGGACATGGCAGAAAAGCATCAGATTTTTCACTTTTTTTTTTTTTGATCTGATGCTTTCCAGCCTGGAGGGGAGATGTGGGGTCTTATAGACCCTGTATCTCTCCATAAAGAGGACCTGTCATACACTTTTCCTATTATAAGGGATGTTTACATTCCTTGTAATAAGAAAAGAAGGGATAAAAAAATTAGTGCAAAAATAAAAAAATACAAGTAAAATAAAGAATAAATGTTTTTTTTAAACGCGTCCCCATCCCCGCGCACAGAAACAAAAGCATACGTAACTCGCGCCCACATATGTAAATGGCGTTCAAACCACACGACTGAGGTATCGCTGTGTGCATTAGAGCAAGAGCAACAATTCTAGCTCAAGACCTCCCTTGTAACTCTAAACTGGTAACCTGTAAAAATGTTTAAACGCCGCCTATGGAGATCTTTAAGTACCAAAGTTCGGTGCCATTCCACTAGCGTGACTTGTTAGGTATCTATTTACCGTTTGATCTCTTTTAAAATCATGAAACGTGACATAAAAAGTTGCAATGACCGCCATTTTATGCCCTAGGATTTCTGCTAAAATACAATTTATAATGTTTTGGGGTTATGAGTAATTTTCTAGCAAAAAAGTGATGATTTTTACATGTAGGAGAGGAGTGCCAGAATTGGCCTGGATGGCAAGTGGTTAAAGTGGTTGTCAACTTGTGACAACCACATTAACCGACAGGTAAACCTATAATAAGGCTTACCTGTAGGTGCCCTGAATATCCCTGTAGGTGCCCTGAATATGCCCTGAATTAGGATATATGCAGAGTACTGCTGTTGCCGACGTCATTCGGCACATGCGCAGTGAAAACGGCCTCCGCGCCGGCACGTTCCTTCACTGTGATCGTGCCATGACAGGCGGCTCCCGCACGCATGCGACTCCAGCCGGTCACAGAGCCAGAGTCGCGGCCCCGGAAGGATGAGGGGCTAAAGATGGACGCCGCCTGCACAGGGGACAGCACTGGAGGTCGCAGGCTTCATTTGCAGGTAAGTGACACATAATGGTCTACTATGCGATGCATAGTAGCCCATTATGCTTCTACTTTGCAGGGGAATACTGAGGAAGTAAACCCCATCAGGGTTTACTTCCTCTTTAAATTTTGAGTATTTGGAAAACTGTACAAACAGTGAATGTTTGATCCAAGCTCAAGATCATTCCTTATTCACTCAAATCATCCCAATTTTTACTCACTAGCCAAGAACAAGAACAGTGGGGAAAATAATTATTTGATCCCCTGCAGATTATGTAAGTTTGCCTACTTACAAATAAATGAAGGGTCTATAGAAAAACGCATGGTACAAATGCTATAAATTGAGTTGCAGCTCAGCGAGTAAAATAAGTATTTGATCCCCAAGCAAAACATGATTTAGTACTTGGTGGAGAAACCCTTTGTTGGCAAGCATAGATGTAAGACTTTTATTGCAGTTGGTTACAAGGTTTGCACACATCTCAGGAGGGATTTTGTTCCACTATTCTTTACAGATCTTCTCTAAATCCTTAAGTTTTCTTGGCTGTCACTTGATAACTACAAGTTTTAGCTCCCTCTATACATTTTCTATAGGATTAAGGTCTGGAGACTGGCTAGGCCACTCCATGACCCTAATGTGCTTCTTCTTGAGCCACTCATTTGCCTTGGCGGTATGTTTTGGGTCATTGTCATGCTGAAAGACAATCCATAACCCACCTTCAGTGTTCTGGAGGGAAGAAGGTTCTCATCCAAGATTTTACAATTCATGGCCCTGCCCATTGACCCCTCAATGTGGCAAAGTCAATTTCTACCTTTAGCAGAGAAACAGCCCCAAAGCGTAATGTTTCCACCTCCCGGCTTGATTGTAGGGATGGTGTTCTTAGGGTCAATAGTTAGCATTTTTCTTCCACCAAACACGATGAGTCCCCCTCCTCAAGAAGGCACATGTACAGTCATGCCAATGAACATATACTGTAAATGATTCAGAGGAGGATTGGGAGATGAGACCAAAATTGTGCTCTTTGGCATTACTCGACTCACTGTGTTTGGAGGAAGAAAAATGCAGACTTTGACCCTAAGAACACCATCCCTACAGTCAATCACAGAGATGGAAACATGATGCTTTGGGGCTGTTTCTCTGCTAAAAGTATAGACCAACTTTGCCGCATTGAGGGGCCAATCGACGGGGCCATAAATTGTAAAATGTTGGATAAGAACCTTCTTCCCTCATCCAGAACACTGAAGATGGGTCATGGATGGGTCTTCCAGCATGACAATTAAGGACGGGCTTAGGTTTGTTAGCAACCGCACGTGCCCGAGCCCGCCAGGAAGCTGACACTGCGTCTCGCTAATCGCAGGCAGTTTAACGTTTCCCGATCCGTGGCTGCACAGATCTGGAAATGTCTCACTGACTGTAATTAGTGCGGCGCAGTGCCATCTTCCTGGCGTGCTCGGGCACGTGCATTTGCTAACAAATCCGAGCCCATCCTTCATGACAATGGCCCAAAACACACCGCCAAGGTAACAAAGGATTGACTCAAGAAGAAGCATATTAAGATCATGGAGTGGCTTAGACAAGCCTTAATCCTATTGAAAATGTATGGATTCTGGATTTTTGGTTGATATTCTGTCTCTATCATTTAAAATAAACCTATGATAAAAATGATAGACCCTTCATTTCTTTGTAAGTGGACAAACTTACAAAATCTGCAGGGGATCAAATAATTATTTCCCCGCTGTATGTAGATCAAACATCAGAAGACCTTATCTGGATGTTTTTCTGAGCCAATTGAGGATCATTCTGACTATATGCATTATTGCAACTTGTCACCATGCATTTAAACAGCCTGTTCACTTTGAGCAAACTTGCAATGTATCTGAACTCAAATGGATAAAACAAAACCCTTTGTTTGCAACGCAGCACACCTCCATACATGGCACGTGCATGCCCATGAGGGTGCATTGCCCGCTAATGCCATTTTGTGTGAAGGTGCTATTCAGAATGAGTGGCACAGCAATGTACTGTAGTTTGCGTGTTACTATTTTAGCTTGTATTATTGTAATGCCAAGTTGTAAATGAGGCCTAACTTATAGAAATAAAAAGTCAAGTATGACAGCCAGGCAATAAGTGATTTCAGAAAGAGAGTTAAAAAAGATGGCAGCCCCATGTTTGTCTCATAACAGGTTTAAGGCCTCATACACACAGGCATATGAAAAAAAATTAGCAAAACGTCGGGCCCGACGTCAGGGAAAAATCTGCGTTTTTTTGGCATTTTGCATCGGCGTTAGTGAGCGTTGGCGTCAATAGGCGTTTTTAAAAAAGAAACATTAATCTGTTATTTTTTAACCTGAAAACACAGGCGTCAAAAACGCCGGTTAATGCCGGTATGGCGTTAGTGAGCGTCAGTGAGTGTTAGTGAGCGTTTTGCTGGTTTAGCGTCAAAAATGCCAAAACGCTACAGCCTCGGGACGCACTGGTCCTGCGTTCTATTTACAGCTCACTAACACCGACGCCCTCTACTACTCAAAGACGTCTGCGTTTTTAGGGGGTCATTGAATAACATGGAGAGCTGCAAAAAACGCCCAAAAACGTGGTGTCAAAAAATGCCCGTGTGTGTGAGGCCTTAAGGGTGAAGCACCCTGAATGATTACATAGTTTTCTAACTGGTCCATAAGCACCCACAGATTAAAAAAAAAATATATATGACTGGATGATCACTGGATGTTACATGCAGGGTGCATGTACTTACTGTATGTTTGTTGCATAGGCATCACACACTGGATCAGTAGAAGCAATTCTAGTTCACATATACCCTGTGCAAATAGTACTTCTTTTATTTAATCAGTATCCCAATTTTCTGATCAACCTTACAATATGCTGAACTGACAAGAGTACATTTTTTAGCCATTATGCCAGAAGTGACAGAAGAGAACAACACAACACATTTATGAAATTTTAATTTTCTTAAGTCATTACAAAAGAAATGAGAAAAACAAAAAGATGATTTCAGAGTGGGTGGAACAAAGCTGAAAAGCATTTGAGTGCCATTCTGAAGGAATAAACTTTGTTTTAATATTCAGTGGCAAGTCAGTTCCTGAGCAGAGTGTTAGCGGGTAGGTAAAGCTATTCTCTCCCACTTGACAGCTGTTAAATGTCATTGTATATTTAACACATTTATTAACTTGTTGCAGAGATAATTAGTTTGGCTTTCTCTTCACCTTTTTGCTTGACTACTGTGAAGGAGGTCAGCTCCCCATGTCTGCGGGGTCTGCATTAGAAGCTGCCTGCTTCTGAGGAGATATAATATTGTTACAAAGGTGAAGACTACAGGCTAAGTAGTAATGCCATCCAGCAAACGCAACAACTGTGCTAAAGTCAAAAGGAAATGTGTTCAGTTTATCCATATTTGAGTTATATTTGATCAACTGCACATGGGCGTCCGCAGAACTTTTTCCA
>BLSH010430182.1:74497-129794 GCA_018402905.1 Glandirana rugosa
GAACAAGTTAAAGGAAATCTAAATGGAAGTTCATACATCACGTGTCCGGACGGACTAACGTATGTTAAACCTTCACAAATCCAAACTGGAGTATAATATACCAAAACCATTTAGATTTCCTATTAACATGTTCGTTTAACATATTAAACATCGGTCGAATTCCGACCTAAGTGTAGATACGTAAAAGTCACGAAAAACATAAAACGTCTAAACGTGATGTCTTGCACAAGATATTCTTTGGTCCGGACATGACCGGTAGCCCTGATGGCCCTCAAAGGGCCACCCGGCTACCGAGTCACCCGGCGAAAAATACGTCTCAAGCCGACCGTCTGTTGCCACGCTCCCGCTGCTGCCAGCCGAACTCTGCATAAAAAGCGGCCCACTGAGCCATCGGCCCACCGGGAAACTCCCGGTAGTCCCGATGGCCAGTACAGGCCTGGTTTCTTATAGAACACGTTCTGTAGTGCAAATCTGCAAAATACAAAAAGCACTGAAAATGCATAGATGTGAATCCAGCCTTAAGCTGGCTACAAATTATACAATTTGCTTGTACAATTATCCTTTAGATTTACCAAAACCATATAATATGAGGTCAAACCTAAACACTTCCAAATTGTATGCAATCAGGCAGGCCTGTGCACTACATACTTGAAGGTAAATCTAAAGGAAATTGAACAAGAAGATTATATGTAGCCAGCTCAATAGAGAAAGCACTGCTGAAAAAAATGACATTAGCATTGCTGTCTGCATCGGGGAATTGTGAATACAGGGTGCCTTAGCCTGCATTCACACAGGGGCGTTCCGACTTCGGCTTGACTTTGCTAGGGGACTTTTAACGTGACTTCTGGTGACTTTACAACACGACTCCATGCCCGGCGACTTTGGCTGTGGCCAATCAGAGGAGGAAGGGAGGGGGTTGCCTTCAAAAATGATTTTCTTTTAAACTGTAAAGTCGCTTCAATATAGATGGGGGATCCAACTTGGAGGTGACTTTCATTGAATTCTATTGGCACAAGTCGGATAGAAGTCCCTTGAAGTTGTACAGGAACTTTTTTTGAAGTCGAAGCGACTTCAGTAGCGTTCATTAAGATGGCTCCCTTTCATTTCAATGGGATTTAAGATGTCGGGCGACTTGAGGCGACACAAGTCAAAGCGCAAGTCGCCCCTGTATGAATGGGCTCTAAGTGGCATCTCCTCATGGGGCATGGCTATGATGTTCTGCACTCACATTATGTCCTCAATCTTCTAGGTTAAATGACATTGGATGTCATTCAACCTAGAATACCAGGAACATCTTGTGGCAAAGGTAAGGTACTGCGGGGGACCACATTAAAGATGAGTGTTGCAGTCTAAAAAAAAAAAAAATAACCCAGTTTTATGTTACTTGCAGACAAAAGTGGTTCAGATGAGAACATGTTCACATTTTTGTCAGGCATTTGTAATTTTTGTCCTTGTAGGTGCTAACCAGTAGTATATATGAAAGCTTAACCCAAAAAGACTGAGTTAAAAATATTTTTAATACCAAGATGGGTGAATAAACTTTTTACAAGCCAATGTTGGCTTGAGCTTTCTTCTATCTCACAGTGCCAGAGTTTTTCATCCTGTCATTTGTGCTAAATTTTGGCCTCTTTAACACAGGGCTTATCAATACATACACCTGTGCGAGGGCCATCTTCACCCACATAGAATTCACAGGTGATCCGGGTGCAGGAAGATCCATTCATGTCATTAGGAATGCAGGGGGTGCATGGACACAGCTGCTGGTGCCAATATGACATCCATGCAGGTGCGAATGTGTGTCCCCGACTGCAGACAACTTAAATTCAGCAACTCGACAACTCAATCCAGCTTCACAAGCTTAACCACTTAAAGACCAGCCATCGTCATTATACTGCGGCAGGTTGGCTCTATTACGTGAATCGCCGTAGGTGTGAGTCGCTTCGTGTAATAGATATAGCAGGCACACACGTGACTGGCGGGCCCAATGTCCGCTGGCCATCTGCGATCACTCCACACAGAGCCAGAACGGGGATCTGTCAATGTAAACAGAGCAGATCCCCGTTCTGACAGGGGAGCTCAGAGTGATTGGCTATTCCTAATGATTAGGAACAGCAATCTCTCTGTTCTCCCAGTCAGCCCAGCCCCCCATACAGTTAGAAACACCTCCCAGGGAACACATTTAACCCTTTGATTGCCCCCTAGTGTTAACCCCTTCCCTGCCAGTATCATTTATACAGTAGTCAGTGCATTTTTATAGCACTGATCTCTGTATAAATGTCACTGGTCGCAGAAAGTTTCAAAAGTGTCTGATTTGTCCGCTGCAATGTCGCAGTCCCGCTAAAATTCGCAGATCACTGCCATTACTAGTAAAAAAAATTAAAAAAATAAAAATGCCATAAATTTGTCCCCTATTTTGTGGACGCAATAACTTTTGCGCACATCAATCAATATATGCTTACTGCAATTTTTTTTACCAAAAATATGTAGAAGAACACATATTGGCCTAAACTTATGAAGACATTTTTTTTTGTATTTTTTTGGATATTTATTATAGCAAAAAGTAAAAAATGTTGTTTTGTTTTTTTCAAAATTGTCACTCTTTTTTTGTTTATAGCGCAATTTTGTTTGGGTACAGTGTAACACAGCCGCGCAATCATCAGTTAAAGCAACACAGTGCTGTATCGCAAAAAGTGGCCTGGTCATTAAGGGGGTAAATCCTTCTGGTCCTTAAGTGGTTACACATAAAGTACTGTAGATTTAAAGCTAAAGTTTAGGTAAGTTTAGGTTTGGCAATTTATACATGTTACATTGGTCCAGCTTGGATCAATGTACGTATGTATGTGTCATACCTGTGGGATCTCCACTAGCTTCCAGGTCCAGTGCTATGTGATTGCCATGCTGTGTACTGAACACAGGAGGCTGTTAACCATTCCGAGAAAACCTTGCATTTTCTCAATGGATTGACTGGATGAGGGGACGGTCATGATGTCACTGCCTCGTCCCTCCACTTCGTCCATTTAGAGCGTATGTTGCATTCATTGAGAAAATGCAAAGTGCTCCCTGAATGGCACCCATGCTGAGAGAGCAACCTCCTGTGTTCACAATGCATCAGGGCAGCCGCTTGGCACAGGACCCAGAATGTAGTGGAGATCACTGAAGCAGTGGTGGTGCCTACTAGAGTGATTTCCGGCTTACACTGGGATCCCGTGGGTATGGCACTTACATACTGTACTTACAATGATCCAAGCTGTAACTATGTAAAAATTGCCTTACCTAAACTTTAGCTTTAGGGTTTATATCAGGGATCTCCAAACTACGACCCTCCAGCTTTTGTGGAACTACACATCCCATGAGGCATTGTAAAACTCTGACATTCACGGACATGACTAGGCATGATGGGAATTGTAGTTCCTGAATAACTGGAGGGCCATAGTTTGGAGACCCCTGGTTTATATCTACTGTACTTTATGTTCAAGCTTGTGGGGCTGGATTGAGTGGACTACCTGCAAAGTGCAATTTTACAAATTCGCTAATTTGTACGCATGCGTTGTTCTGGTTTTACTGATTTTCTGATGAAATATAAAATGCAATCAGCTATTAGAATACCTTCAAACTAAACTAGTCTGGATAGTATATCTGCAGCCATATTATGACTCTTGTTTTTCTTATATAGCCACATGGCCTTGAGTTTCTGGCCTCTCTAAATATGGCAATGTTTATATTCGCCTGCTAGAGAAGTAATGATCGTCTCTTCCTTGATACCGGGGCAGTTCTTCGCTGTCACATCACATATTCACTGTATGATGTTACTGCCCTTTCTGCATATGACTAAACCCAGAGCAAGGGATCTCACTCTAGCAGGTGATGATACTGGAAGGTGTGAGTCTGTGATTCAGCCATCTGCTTTGTATTCAGTTCCTGTCATCTCAGGCATAGAAAAAACTTTTCACAGGTCAGGCTGGCTGTGGGAGCACATAAGGTTCTAAACAGTTCCTCGGAAACATGATGTGTTGGGTTTAGCTGAGCCAAATTATTGCTGTCATGATTATATATTTTGGAAAAAGTATCAGATTAAGAATGCCACAAAGATTCTTGACAATTGCCTATATATACTGTATACCAGTGGTTCTCAACTCCTGTCCCCAGGACCCACTAACAGGCCAGGTTTGCAGGATAACTGAAATACATCACAGATGATATCATTTGATGCTCAGTGATTGCAGTATTCTAGTCTGCATCTCCTCAAGGTAATACTTAAAATCTGGCCTGTTAGTGGGTCCTGAGGACCGGAGTTGAGAACCACTGCTGTATACTATATATACCTGTGTGTATATGTATATATTTTTTTGTGAGCTGGGGACTAGGAATGAACTCAGGTACGTTTGCATCCCAGTCTGAACCCACCTGAGTAAGCCCACCAGGAAGCTGTCACCTATACTGGACCAATGATAAGCTACAAAGACAATCCCTGCCCTGCAGCCCCACACATATACACACCCCTTGTACATACAGCTGCAGGGTGGGGAATATCCATAAATGATTGGCCCAGTACAGGTGACAGCTTCCTGGTGGGCTTGCTCCGATGTGTCCGGACTGGGATCCAAGCACAATTGAGCTCATCCTTACTGGGGATAAGTGACGGATTTAATAGCTCCTGGGGTTAGTAACCACTTTTAGGTAAATACCAGTCCAGTAATGTCTTGTCAAAACACTGGTTCATTTAATTGTGTGAATATACACTATATTACCAAAAGTATTGGGACACCTGCCTTTACACACACACAAACTTTAATGGCATCCCAGTCTTAGTCTGTAGTGTTCAATATTGAGTTGGCCCACCCTTTGCAGCTACAACAGCTTCAACTCTTCTGGGAAGGCTGTCCACAAGGTTTAGGAGTGTGTCTATGGGAATGTTTGACCATTCTTCCAGAGGTGCATTTGTGAGGTCAGGCATTGATGTTGGATAAGAAGGCTCCACTCTAATTCATCATTCAAGGTGTTCTATCGGGTTGAGGTCAGGACTCTGTGCTCTTTGCTAGAAATGAACTCTAAGGGTCCTTTCACACGCACGGACCGTTCAGGTCCGCCTGTCAGTTTTTCAGGCGGACCTGAACGGACCCTCCATTGTCTTCTATGGAGCGACGGATGTCAGCACTGACATCCAATCCGCTCCGATCCGCCAAAAACAGACGGATGGAAACCCTATTTTCCATCCATCTGGCGGATCAGATGAACACAGACAAGACGGTCCATGTTCATCTGATCCCCCATAGAGGAGAGCAGAGCTCTCACAGGTCCATTTCTGCACAGAGTGCAGAGACGGTCCTGTCATCCGCAGGCTCAGTGGGGATCAATGGATGGATCACTGCTCAGCAGCGGAGCCCATCAAAACGGGCTCCGATTGCGTGAAAGGACCCTAGAGCTGCCTGTAGAGTTGATGAGGCCCAGGCCCAGTACAACAGGACCAGTTGTACTGCCTTATCAGTGGTCCTGGTGCTATGTATCATCATCCAGGTATGCTTCAGCATTTTGCTGGTGAGGTCTTAGGATTCTGTCCATGGCCCTCTGAAATAAGGCAAATTGCAACCCAAAAAACTGCTTCTTATATTGGGTAGAACTTCAGTGTTTACAAATGCAGTCTCTCCACTGATGTTATCATTCTGTGACCGCAGAGATTTTTTAAATTGTAGGACCAGCTGCCCAACTACTGTGCTCATACCACCAATGTAAGACCCAGCCATGCAAGTGTTTCCTATTTGACCTTGTTATAATCCAAAGCATCTGCAGATTTGAAATCATAGTAGGCTTTCTGCTAATTACCAGTTAGCAAGGAGGCTGCCAGTCCTGCCTCCTGTGTCTTAAAGCAGATTTCCAGTCATTTTTGTGTTTATTAAGGCCTCATACACACGGACTTTTTTTTTGACGCCGGCGTTTTCTGGCGTTTTTTGCAGCTCTCCATGTTAGTCAATGGCCCCATAAAAACAACAACGTTTTTGAGCTGAAGACTAACGTTGGCGTTAGTGAGCTGAAACTAGAACCCACGGCCAGTGGGTTCTGAGGCTGTAACGTTTTGGCGTTTTTTGACGCCGACGCCGCAAAACGCCAACTAACGCCAACTAATACTGTACCGGCGTTAACCGGCGTTTCTTGACGCCAACGTTTTTAGGTTGAAAAATAACAGAGGGATGATTTTTTTTAAAAAACGCCTACTGACGCCGACGCTCACTAACGCCGAAAAACGCCGTTTTTTTTTTCCTTGACGTCGGGCCCGACGTTTTGTTTATTTTTTTAGAAACGTCCATGTGTATGAGGCCTCAAAGTCAGCATTTACAAAAAGTGTAGCTGCTGACTTTTAATAAATGCACACTCCTCTGTCCCATGATCCTGCTATGTGGCCGCCCGAGCCCTCGGTTCTCTCCATTGCCCCTCCCCGGCGTCGGCATTACAACTGTGGGCACCCGGCACCCGGCTGTGACAGCTTGTGGCTTCACGGGTTGGTGCACACTGCACATGCGCGAGTTGCGATGCCCCTCCTAAATAGTTGGGCAATTTTCTGGGACCTGTGAGGTGTTCCAGAAGATTGCAGGGAGGGAGAGGGAAAGGAGAACTTCCACTCTGATTGCCTAAGCGGCCCGAGCATAAGTGGGGGCGAGTACCTGTCATAACTAAGTACCCGCTCCCCCCTCCAAAAAGAAAAACTTACATGCCAAATGTGGCATAGGGGGTGCTTAAAGCAGAACTTCCCCTTTTGGGTGAAGCTCCGCTTTAAGCCAGCCTTTCCTCTTGGTGGTCCTTTTAAATGTTACCAGAAAGGCCTAAGGGTTATCATCAGTGGTCTTCTTGGACAAGAAGCAACCAATATGAGTGGTTGAGGAGTTGTCAAGTGCTTCTGAATTTTTTGTGAAAGCAACTGCACCACCTCTCTTAGAGTTTTCCCATCTATTTCCACAGCATTGCCAAATTTTCAAATAGTATTTGTTCTTGCACACAACAATCTGCTGCCCAGTCTATGTTTGCCCTGGCACAGCAGTTATATTCTGCTGACTCTGTCTACCTGTGTCTGCTGCTTCACAGCATTTATCATATCTGCTGTGTAGAGTTGGTCAACACCAACTCTTTTATCAGTTACTCTGTTTTGTCATTTCCGGATCTGCCCGATTAAAGAGCAGATTCTTCATAGATGCCTGAAGCCTTCCACCATATGTGAGCAGGGGATAGGTAGCAGGGGTAATGTTCCCAGGGATGATCTTTTATAAATATATATTCCAATCCAGTAGGGTTTTGGCAAAACAGTGGTGCAATCCTAACTAACAGGCTGTTCAAGACTAATACTTGTCAGCTTCAAAACACCCCATTTTAC
This sequence comes from Glandirana rugosa, assembly GCA_018402905.1. Lineage (NCBI taxonomy): Eukaryota > Metazoa > Chordata > Amphibia > Anura > Ranidae > Glandirana > Glandirana rugosa. Next base: position 81,858 of record BLSH010430182.1, read on the forward strand.
AAAAGAAGCACAAATCTCCAGCAGACTTGGGGGTTGATTTACTAAAAGCAAAAAGACTGTGCACTCTGCAAGTGCAAGTGCTCCAGAGCTTAGTAAATTAGGGAGAGCTTTGCTGACCTCCAATCATGTGCAAGCAAAAATTCTGTTTTTTTAACATTCTTTTCACATGTTATTGGGTATTCTTTGTAAAGTGAAGCTTCATATCATTTACTAAGCTCTGGAGCACAGTGCACAATCTAATCGCCTTTAAAAAAAATCTACTCCTTTATCTGTCTGCCCCCCATAGTGGCTATGGGTCTCAGCTGATGTTAAATTGTCTACAGGGAGAGGTTTATTCATGGGGTGGACGTAGAGGTTCCAGAATGTACAAGAATCTGTCTCTGATCATACCCTGTAGTACATCCATAGTCTCTGACAGTTTTCTGTAGTATTACGTAAACATTATGTTAAGCCCTTTTATGAACTCAGAGGCTGTACTTGAGCACCATTCATTTAAATCTAGGTGAATGCAGACTGCACCGCAGATACCTTAACTTAGACTTTGCATCTTATGGAAGGAGCTCTGTGCAGCATATTCATCCCAGATATTTCTGAACCATTTATATAGTAGATACTTACTAGCAGTCCAATACAGCCCAAAGGGGACTGGCATTTTTTTGCTTTATCCTGTAGTGGCAGGCGTCATTCCAGTTTGCCAGACCACTGGTTCTCAACGTCAGTCATCAAGTACCCCCAATGGGCCATGTTTTGGGAACTTCCCTTAGATAAAATAGCTCTTATCAATACCATGTCATTGATATTGATTTAAACAGCTGTGCAAAGTAAAGGAAAACCTGAAAACATGGCCCGTTGGGGGTACTTTAAGACTGAGGTTGAGAACCACTGTGCTAGATCAGTGGTTCTCAACCCTGTCCTCAATTACCCCCAATAGGCCATGTTTGCAGGTTTTCCTTTATCTTGCACAGGTGCTTTAAATCAGAGTCAATGGCTTGGCATTTTGAACAGCTATTTTATCTAAGAGAAATTCCCAAAACATGGCCTGTTGGGGGTACTTGAGGACAGGGTTGAGAACCACTGTGCTAGACGACCAGTGGATAGCAGTGATGTAAATGTAGAGAGGTAGAAGCTTGGTGTTGGCTATCCTTTTAACAGGGCAGTTATTGGAGTTTTGAGCCCATGTGGCTTCAGAATAATTGGTAGTTGAACATGCGCCGAGTGCCAGACCCAAACCAGCAGGTGGACTTCTTTAGCAACTTTCTGTTGGAAAAAGCAACAGCATGTAATGTACAGTGTTCTGTGAAATATAAATATATATATATATATATATACACAGTATCTCACAAAAGTGAGTACACCCCTCACATTTTTTGTAAATATTTTATTATATCTTTTCATGTGACAACACTGAAGAAATGACACTTTGCTACAATGTAAAGTAGTCAGTGTACAGCTTGTATAACAGTGCAAATTTGCTGTCCCCTCAAAATAACTCAACACACAGCCATTAATGTCTAAACCACTGGCAACAAAAGTGAGTACACCCCTAAGTGAAAATGTCCAAATTGGGCCCAAAGTGGCAATATTTTGTGTGGCCATCATTGTTTTCATGCATTGCCTTAACCCTCTTGGGCATGGAGTTCACCAGAGCTTCACAGGATGCCACTGGAGTCCTCTTCTACTCCTCCATGATGACATCATGGAGCTGGTGAATGTTAGAGACCTTGCGCTCCTCCACTTTCTGTTTAAGGATGCCCCACAGATGCTCAATAGGGTTTAGGTCTGGAGACATGCTTAGCCAGTCTTTAGCAAGGAAGTGGTTGTCTTGGAGGTGTGTTTGGGGTCGTTATCATGTTGGAATACAGCCCTGCGGCCTAGCCTCCGTAGAGAGGGGATCATACCCTGCTTCAGTATGTCACAGTACATGTTGGCATTCATGGTTCCCTCAATGAACTATAGCTCCCCCTTTCTGGCAGCACTCATGCGGCCCCAGACCATGACACTCCCACCACCATGCTTGACTGTAGGCAAGACACACTTGTCTTTATACTCCTCACCTGGTTGCCACCACACGCGCTTGACACCGTCTGAACCAAATATGTTTATCTTGATCTCATCAGACTAGAGGACATGGTTCCAATAATCCATGTCCTTAGTCTGCTTGTCTTCAGCAAACTGTTTGCGGGTTTTCTTGTGCATCATCTTTAGAAGAGGCTTCCTTCTGGGACGACAGCCATGCAGACCAATTTGATGCAGTGTGTGGCGTATGGTCTGACCCCCCACCCCTTTAACCTCTGCAGCAATACTGGCAGCACTCATACGACTATTTCCCAAAGACAACCTCTGGATATGACGCTGAGCATGTGCACTCAACCTCTTTGGTCGACCATGGCAAGGCCTGTTCTGAGTGGAACCTGTCCTGTTATACCTCTGTATGGTCTTGGCCACCGTGCTGCAGCTCAGTTACGTATTTATGTACAGCAAAAAAATTTTTTTTCAGATTCTCAAAGAGTTCTTTGCCATGAGCTGCCTTGTTGAACTTCCAGTGACCAGTATGAGAGAGTGAGAGCGATAACACCAAATTTAACACACCTGCTCCCCATTCACACCTGAGACCTTGTAACACTAACGAGTCACATGACATCGAGGAGGGAAAATTGCTAATTGGGCCCAATTTAGACAGTTTCACTTAGGGGTGTACTCACTTTTGTTGCCAGCAGTTTAGACATTAATGGCTGTGTGTTGAGTTATTTTGAGGGGACAGCAAATTTGCACTGTTATACAAGCTCTACACTCACTACTTTACATTGTAGCAAAGGGTAATTTCTTCAATGTTGTCACATTAAAAGATATAATAAAATATTTACAAAAATGTGAGGGGTGTACTCACTTTTGTGAGATACTGTGTGTATATATATATATATGTGCATTATACCTATGTATACCAGCAGGTGGCACTGCAGTATTATAATGTATAGTTCAGGTTTTCTATGATATGAGAGGAAGTACCGTCTGTATTCAAGTAGGCACTTGTTTGTTATTCAGTTCCTGTTTATGTTCTGATACTCCTCCATGGAAGTGAAGCTATCCTCTGCATACAAGAAGCTTCTAGCGCATAATTGCAATATTCTGCATAACACTTTCTAAGTGGAAAATAAGTCATTCAGCCAAGTACCTGTAAGTGAGGGGCCAGTTGAGTGACTGAACTCCTGTAATTGTATGCATATTGAAAATTTTCTGCCAGTGCTGTGCTGCAAGTAATTTTTATTCATTATTCCCTAGTGCATAAATGTTGTTTGTCCTATTTTTTTACCTCTGGAAAATTCTTATTTACCCTCTACATTACTATTTCAAGTGTTCATGCTAACACTACAGTGCAAGTTCTTGTGTTGTCATTGCCTCTCCTAGGCTGTTTTTTTAATATATTAGCTTTTTAATCATTGTGCCTTGACAACCCAATATGCAACTACATTGTACAAGCCCCATTCGAAAATGGGTCCCTAAGCATTTTCATGGTCTGTCAAGATTGGCACTACTCCCTTACTATAGGAAACAGCATTTCCTTTACCCCAAATTATTGAAACTAAACTGGAAGAGAGCAGGGTGTACTGAAAAAGCCTGCCAAGGTACTCAAAATTATAAGCAAGGCTTCACATCTCTGAAATAACACTAGCTCCCAAGTGCTGTAGCCTTGCTTTTTGCAATGTGAAATACAAGCCATTTTCTGCATCTGTTCTACGTCCAGGAAACATCCTACTCTTAACACTTGAAAGCATCCATGCTACACTTTCACTGCAGAATTAGTGTGATGTGACCGCTACTTAAATCCAGTTCAGGGGCCTTTACAGCATACACAAATCAAAAGAAATTGATACAGCTTGTGCAACTGAGCCTGTAACTATGGCCTGTTCTGTTGTTATGTGCAATCCATCTTCTCCTTGGAATAAACACTATTGGCAGAGTGTGTATGTGCTCTGTCGTGGCAGAAGGAGCACTAAGAATTTATTGGGCGAAGTTCTGCCAGTGCCCACTTTCTTCAACTTATCGTACATCTAACACACTGTCGGTGTGATTGCTGTATGACTCAAGCTAGAAAGGTAATGTAAGTCTACTAAATATATGTATATGCATGCCGTATTTCTTGTAACTCTTATTGTATTCCTGGAATTTGTTTTCATGTTATGTTCTAGCTTCACTCTTCAGTACAGACAGAGTATAGACACATATGGTGCTTTTCTGTGATGCACGAGTACTCATTATATAAAGCTGCCTTTCTTTGAATTTCTCCATAAGCATGTTACAATTCTTAAGGGCCAATTAAGCAGCTTATATTTCAGGTGACTGAAGTGTGTTGCAGTACCTACATATTTATGTTTAGTTATTACTCGTCTGTTGCTTGATTGTGTGATGGGTGTTTGTTGATTTTTGCTATGTAAAATGTATATTTAAGCACATAAAATGCAGTTACCCGTATGCACAAAAAGATTCTAGTTCAGTGGTTCCCAATCTCAGTCCTCAAGTACCCCCAAAAGGTCATGGTTTGGGAATTTCCCTAAGATAAAATAGCTCATTAACTGTCATAAATACCAAACCATTGACATTGATTTAAAGCACTTCTGCAAGGTAAAAGTGTTACTAAACCCAAAACAGTAAAATCTGTCTGTATATGCAGAATAGCATGCTTGTTATACTCATTGTGTAACATAAGAGCTTAATTCTCTGTATTGTGTAAAAAGGCTGTTTGATCTTGTATGGCCAGATACTACCTTCTTGTCCTGTCTACTATAGTAGACTATACTATACTATATGCAAGCAGTGTAGAAAGGTTGCACATGCTCTGTTTGATCTTCCTGTTTCACATGGACACAGACTACAGTGCATTTCTAGAGGCAGTGATTGTTTATTTGTGAACTGAGCATGTCATTGGCAAAGCACCAATCAGTTCTGACCTGATTGTGGATGAAGGGTCACTGATGCAAAGGAAGTTACTTCATCAGAGAGTGAAATCTCCTCCTACGTGAACACTGTGGAAGCCATGGCTACTTGCAATTTATCACATATCTGCAATATACAGATGAAAAAAAGGTATATAGCAGCAGTATTTTGATGTGTGCACTGGGGGGGGGCGATGAATTGTGTCACGACACTCGGGGTCAGGTGCCATGTGTGCACCGCTGGAGTGTGAATTGCACCGAGTGTTGTGAAGCATACCACTAAGGTTGTGGACCTATACCTGACTGCTGCTAATGAGTTCCGGCTGATACGGGAAGAGGGCCCCCTAGAGCACGGACCCTGAAACACAGGGAGCTAGTGCATTGGTTTCCCCAGGGCGCGGAGTCTAAGAGCCAGTGAGTGTTCACCAGAGCCTCTAGTGGTGAGGATGGATTTGGCTGCAACTGGATCCAGGTCGTGGCCCCCGGGGTCCCCTAGCTCACGCTCGGCTGACTACAGGTGAAAGAGAGGAAGCAGCAGCACAGGAATAGCAAAGAATAGTCAGAGGTAATAGAAAAGGGTCATGGCCACAAGCAGACAAGAGAAACAGAGAACAAGATCGGGGTATCAGGTAGGCAGGGATAGTCAGACAAGCAAAAGATTGGTACACAGAAAAAGACTCAGAGCAAACGATGGGAACAACCACACAAAGCCAAACATGGACAAACGTTAATCAGCAATGCAGGCTTGCACTGCCAGGTGTTATATCCTGTTCCCAATTAGGGCCTGAGGTGGAGCCCAGCTGAGGAGGGACTACAAAAGCACACAGGTGAGGGAGGCCTAGCCTTTAACTGGACACATGTGGCAAGGTAGGCAATAGATAAGACATGAATGTTTGCTGTGGTTTCATGACAAATTGTTTTTATATTGCTGGGTTTAGTAACAGTTTAAAGAAATCATGAAAACATGACCTAGTGGAATATTTAAGAACTGATGTTGGGAACCACTTCTCTATTATATAGGTTAAAGTAAGCCATTAGCTATAACTAATGCAAATCTGAACTAATACAACTAATACTGGGGTACAAGTTCAATGTCTTTATGAAAATGTAATGCTTGCGCAAAAAAATATATTTTTGGTATTGCTCAATCTATATACTTGTGTCAGCTATGTTTGGCTAACCCAAGGCTTGCCAGGTGGCAACCAGTAATAACACGAAGCTCATACTACATTATGACTTTAGCAAAGGTAAATGTAGCCTATGTTAACCACTTGCCGACCGCTGACCGCAGTCTGACGGTGACAGAGTGGCTCGATATCGCAAACCGGGGTCATCTGACGGCGGCTACGATATCCCTCACTGTGAGCGTGCACATGCCGGCGGAGGCGCGCTCGCACACTCACTGTGTTACGGGGGGGCCAGGGAGCAGGTCCGGCGGACTGGATCGCCGCCGGCTACCCACGATGCCCCCCCCCCCGCATTGAAAGAATGGAGGTCCGTGTAAGTAAACACAGATCTCCATTCTGTTAGGGGGGAAGGGCTGTGATCACAGTATATGTATATGGAAGCCATGATCACTCCCTTCCCCCAGCCAGGCCAGCCCACACACAGTTAGAACACGCCCAGGGAACACAGTTAACCCTTAGAGCACCCCCTCCAAGTTAACCCCTTCACTGCCAGTGGCATTTACACAGTAATCAGTGCATTTTTATAGCACTGATCGCTGTATAAATACCAATGGTCCCATAAAAGTGTCAAAATGGTCCGACATGTCCGCTGCAATATCGCAGTACCACTAAAAATCGCAGAACGCTGCCATTACTAGTAAAAAAAATAAAATAAATAAAAACCCCAGAAATGAATTCTCATCATCCGTAAACGCGGCAACTTTTGCGCAAACCAATCAATAAGCGCAGATTGCGTGTTTTTTTTCTACCAAAAATACAAGAAGACTATAAATCGGCCAAAACCGATGGAAAAATGTTTTTTTTATATATTTTTTTTTTTGGATTTATATTTTAGCAAAAAGTAAGAAATTTGGGTTTTTTTGCAAAATTGTCACTCTTCTTTTGTTTATAGCCAAAAGAAGGCTCTATTTGTGGGAAAAAAAGGACGCAAATTTTGTTTGGGTACAACGTCGCACGACCGCGCAATTGTCAGTTAAAACGACGCAGTGCCGAATCACAAAAAGTGCTCTGGTCCTAAAGTGTGAAATCCTACCAGGGCTGAAGTGGCTAGCCATTTTAAGCTATGGAAATACTGTGTAAAAGTTGCTTGCCAATTTATAAAGTACTTCCAGGTAAAAGTTTTATGGAGTATGGATACTTGGCATTGTGCAGTCCATTCTAAGTTGCAAGCTATTTTAGACTAAACACTCGCCAGACTGTTTTTATTGTCCCTAGGTAGAGAAATAGGTAGGTGATTTTGGAGTTATATATAGCACAATATATTATCTCCCATAGCGCTCTGCCGAACATTAGACTCAATCACCTCATATGTGTTTTTTATAGATATACCATAACATCCGCCCCCGAAGAAGTGTTGTATACACGAAACGCGTCGAGCATTCAGGATGTGGCTATATGCCCTATGTGTTCTTATTCAATGACTCATTCATATTTACATTCATCATTATTTTACTATTCATGTACCAATCAATTTTTCTCATGTGCCGCCCAGCTGTTACATACGTGTGTGTGTGTGTGTATATATATATATATATATATATATATATATATATATATATATATATATATATATATAATTTATACTATCTATTCAACCAAATTTCAACCTGTCATTTGTTGATGTTGCTAACTTTTGAGATCTCTGTATAGATATGAACTATGACATTTATGCCATGCCCCTGAGCAGGTATACTCTTGATTTTTCATTGTAATAATGATTTTTGACATTTTGACGTCTTTTTGCAATGGAACCAGGGATGGAGACACGCCTCCGAATGTGCCGCATTTAAAGTCCCAATACCCCCTTCTACTTTTCATATACAATAGGGATGGAGGCAGTGAATTTCAGATAGTTAGTGTTCCCCTGCCATCTTATTGAGGTGCACATTCTGTTTTGGAGTGGCCCCCAATGGGTCCATCCACATTACACACCACGTTGACTCAATATGGTGGCACCCATTCCTAGAGACATTAATAAGTTTGGTGTTGGGTGTGTTTGGGCATGGGGTGCTGCTGGGCACCCGGGAGCTGCGATGCGCCCTGTACAGCCTCCCTTTCCCCTCCCTCCCCCTTCTGTCTTGGCTGCTTGCAGTCTCAGCGGGTGAAAGGGGGGGTGGCTGGGGGACTGGGCGGGTGACCACAGCGCATTGGCGCCACGCATCCGCACCTCACATGTACGTCATCTTACAGTGTCATGATGGTGGCGCGAGTTTTCCGCCTTAGATGACACAGGGAGAGAGTGGGCGCCGGCTACAGGTTGATCGCTCAGCCTGAGCCGGGGCCCCTACCCGTTCATGTTGTGCTAGCATGATGTTGATGGCCATCCCTGCATGTACAGGGCATATAGGGGAGGCACCTCCCCAGACATGCTTTGTCTCGCCACACATTTTCACATGGAGCACTGCATGGAGGTTGTTTCCTCCATGCATACCCAAGGTAACGTCATTATGTCTCTACACTTTGGTTGTTAGCTTGCTCTCCTTTCTCCTTTTCTTTCCCTGCATCACTGGTCTCACCTCTTCCGGTGACTGAGCTTGTTTTATGGTGGACTTGGGTCCTTTCTATCTACTCTCACTCCTCACAATATGGCATGGATTTTTCCCACTCACTACACTCACTCATGCTTCACTATTTTCATGCTCCTATAGGATACCTATCTCTCACCTCCTGTCATATCCCCCATGATATATTCCAGGAGATTCTGGATCATCCTTTTTACTTTATCTACATATCCTTCCACCATAGATTCAATTGGCAAGCTTCCACCTTTGGTCACCATTTCAATCTCTATGGAGACAAATGATCTGAGCTTGTGGAGTGATACTTGAGTGTCCCTCTGTTGCGGGTTAATGGCCATCTCAGCTCCCGGGCCGGACGGCATCCCTCGCCCTGGTTTCATGCACACCACACATCAACATGTCCCACCTTTTGTGAGTTTTCCAAATTTACTTTTCTCCCATAGCACTCTGCCCAACATTAGACTCAATCGCCTCATATGTGTTTTTTATAGATATATAATAACATCCGCCCCTGAAGAAGTGTTGTATACACGAAACGCGTCGGTCATTCAGGATGTGGCTATATGCCCTATGGGATCTTATTCAATGAGTCATTCATATTTACATTCATCATTATTTTACTATTCATGTACCAATCAATTTTTCTCATGTACTGCCGAGCTCTGTTACATATGTGTGTGTGTGTGTATATATATATATATAATTTATACTATCTATTCAACCAACTTTCAACCTATCATTCGTTGATGTTGCTAACTTTTTAGATCTATGTATAGATATGAACTTTGACATTTATGCCATGCCCCTGAGCATGTATACTCTTGATTTTTCTTTGGAATAATGATTTTTGACATGTACTGTGTATTTACTTTTGTCAATAAAACATGTTTGTACGTTTTTACCTCATGGGTTAACTGCCTCATTTAAAGTCTGAACTCCCTTAGTTTTTTTGCAGTATATAGCACAATGTGCTTAGGTATGTACAGTTAAACAATACTCATAGAAATAAAATAAAGTGAATTTAATGCATATCTAAATAAAAAAAAATAAAGTATGTTTTAGATGATTATTCCTTAGGTGTGGTGACTGCATTCATTTTTTTAAAGATTTTTTTTCCTTTGATTTTTTAATTCTGCCATTTGCCTAGCACTTGCTGTCCTAGAGTGACAATGTTCACTCAGTGCATTGTGTATTAAGATGGAGTAGTGTTGTCACCCTAGGCTGCTCATAAACACCCTCATGACTTATTAATCTAAGTGGACTGCAAAATGTGGATTGTCCCTGTTTTAGAAAGCCAAGGAAATCTATGGTCACAGCATACAATTTAATTGTACAACATCAGCATTGTAATACCGATGCAGTCCAATATAATTTTACGCGAAAAATCTCCCTTCATGTTGTGAGCGCTGCCTGTCTGCTGCCATCTCTTTCCACAACTTCTTGGTATCCCTGCATGCTTTGCAGCTTCTGCTCTGTGGTTTACTTTCAATTTCTAAGGACTACATATCCCATGGTACTTTGCTGCTTGCTAGCAGTGATTCCTGTACTGACCCCGCCTCCTGAAAGTCCTCCTCTCAGAGAGAATCAAGCAATTATCTTTCCCTCAACCCATGGTTTCAACTCTTCCCCCATCTTCCTGTATTTGTACTAGGCCTGGATGGCAGTGAGAGGTATTTGCTCCTGCTACTCTCAATCAAATCCTGTCAGTAGAGTACAAGGGGTAGGGCCGAGACATGCTCTGTGTGTCTATAGACACACACAGCCCAGCTCAGAAGAAAGACCACACGAGTGCCCTCACAGCAGCTGGTTTGCTGAAAGGGCACTTGGCATAGAGGAGGAGTGGCGTACCCCAGAAGAGGAGGCAAGGGACCGCTCTGTGCAATACCAGTGCAGGTAAGTATAACAAGTATAACATCTTTTTTTATTTTAGAAAAAAAAAGGTTTACAACTGCTTTAATGTTATAACAAATTGGCAGTCCACAGATGCCTCAGTGAAAGGACCTACATTATCAGAAACAAGCTCCTCCCAAGCGGAATCAGGAAATGACACAGGCTGGAAAGATGGAATGTGTGACAATGGATCTGTCATGACTCTGACTAGTAATGCAAGATCGAATGGCAGTTAGTATTTTTACAATTTTTTAAAGGATAAGTTTACCTTTTGTAACACGTCACATTTTGCACCTATATTCAGGGTGTAACATGTATCCCCCCAATCCCCTGCTCGCTGCCACAATCTAATGAGAATGTGGCCGTGCAGGGCTGTGGCCACGTCATTCATTCACTGTGTTCTGTGAATGAATGGATTACAACTACTGACAACCTTTGTGGCTGTTGGCTTGCAGTTTTCAAGCGCTATGGTAGTTCACTGATTCTTCTTGTCAGTGTGAAACTGCCTGTCCGTATGAGGTATGGGCAGACAGCTTGCACTGACAGTGTGCAGGAGACCTGCATGGCATCAGCGATCTTCTGATTGCTGGTGGAATATTAACCACTTCACACATTTCCGACACTTCACTCCTACATGTGAAAATCGACTTTTTTTTGCTAGAAAATTACTTAAAACCTGCAAACATTATATATAAATATATATATATATGTAAAAAATGGAATATGTATTGCGCTTAGGATAGATTACTCGGCTGCTGCCTTCCAGTGATTTGCTCCTCAAGGGAGAAAATAAAGCCCAATATATGTTAATTTGTCTGGATTTTGGCGCTGCTCGAGTTATTTCATATATTAAGCATAAAACTTTGAAATTGTGCAAATGTGCTAGTATAAAATGTGCTAGTATATAAATGAATTCATGTGAAAAACTGTGTTTCATATACTCAGCATAAAACATTAAAATTGTGCAAATGTGCTAGTATGAAATGTGCTAGTATGTAAATAAATTCATGCAACAAAATGTGTATTGTAACTTAACACCAGTATATTATGTGCAAGAAGTTGTAGGGTATATAAAATCCAATCAAATTTATAGTGAATAATATTATTGAAAAAACACAAAAGTAAAAAAGTGTTATTCCCAGTGTATCCTGAGCAATTTGTGTTGTTAAACGTGCTAAAATACAAATAAAAAATGCCACTCTAAGTACTATCCTCTCATACAATATATAGAGGAGAGATGGACTATTATATGTAAACTTGGGATATTTGCAATATTAATTGTTTTTTCCGATTAGTTCCTGAGTGGAACCATTAATGAATTATAGGCAGTTCATTCAAACATAGAGTCTCTCAACCAAAGTGAACTGTGCTTCAAGGTGCTTCATTCAGATCTCGTAGTTCTTCTTAAGTCACAACCAAAACTTCATATGGTGTTTGGGTGCAAATCACACGTGCTCCCCACTAGGACCCCTCCTTACCAGAGAGCGCTACCCCTGCAGGGGTAAAGCGCTTAGTTATGATTCCAATGGTCTTGATCTTGGTTTAGGGGCAATCCGGTCCACCATGTTCAGGAGGAAAGACAAAAAAGGGAATCCATAGTGTGGTATGTAAAAATATGTATCCTTCTTTTATTTGACACACTTGGATCAGGTACAAGTAAAAAATCAGGACTAAAAATAAACAAAATGACAAATCCAATCGTCCGTCAGAAGTCACAGAGGCGGCTCTAGCGTGGTGAACGCGAACGCTCCTTTCCTGTGACAAAGTCCCGTGTACTTCCTGTACACCAAGGTTGCGTTCCAACTCCGCGCTCTGTAGAAACCGGATGTGACATAGGACACTAAGCTAGGTATCAACTGACGCGTTTCGTCATGGATGTTTTCAAAGGCATAGGATAGTACTTAGAGTGGCATTTCTTATTTGTATTTTAGCACGTTTAACAACACAAATTGCTCAGGATACACTGGGAATAACACTTTTTTACTTTTGTGTTTTTTCAATAATATTATTCACTATAAATTTGATTGGATTTTATATACCCTACAACTTCTTGCACATAATATATTGGTGTTAAGTTACAATACACATTTTTTCGCATGAATTTATTTACATACTAGCACATTTCATACTAGCACATTTGCACAATTTTAATATTTTATGCTCAGTATAGGAAACAGTTTTTCACATGAATTTATTTATATACTAGCACATTTTATACTAGCACATTTGCACAATTTCAACGTTTTATGCTTAATATATGAAATAACACGAGCAGCGCCAAAATCCAGACAAATTAACATATATTGGGATATATATATATTTATATATAATCATATTTTTTGCACCATAAGACGCACCCCCCCCCCCAAAAAATGGGGGAAAGAGTCCCCGCGTCTATTAGACCTCAAATCTTTCCTCTGGCCCCCCATGCAGCCAATGAGACAGAGATCGGTCCGATCGGCTGCTTTCCTGTCCGCTGATGGCCAGGTAAACAAAGGGGCGGAACCAGAAGTGACCAACTACTTGTTGCTCCCAGTTTCCAGAGAGAGGGGAACAATGTCAGTTCCTCTCTCTCTGTACAGGGCAGCCATCACCACCAGCTGCATCACACCTGGACTCTGGGATGGGACAGGAGAGCGTGGGAGAGGCGGCGGCGGCAGGAGGGGGTTGGGACCCACTTCTGCCACCCGCAGAAGTGATCGAGTAGCTAATTAGCCACCCAGATCACTTCTGCCTGAAAGAGAATCACCGGCTGAAAAGAATGATACTGTAGGTGCAGGCATCATCCCGGTATAACCACTTAAACCTGAGGATGTACAGGTACGTACCTTGGGTGAGTAGGGGTTAAATGCACATTTTTTTTTACCTTCAAAAAAATATTTATTTATTATTTTTTTTAAAAAGTGAACTTATCCTTTAGGTTCTTTATAAACAGCTTCTCTTACAGAGATGGGTACACATGTTAATGTCCTCATTTTTCAGTCTCTAACACACTGGTTTCACATCTGATTGCACTTTAATTTTGTGTTTGAATTTTAAGAAATTGTTTAATGGCACAACTTCGTGGACACCCACCATGCCAACTTCCCCATATAAGTCAACATACATGTGAGTTGTCTGCAACCTTGATTGATAAGCTCAGCACAGCAAAATGGGAGAGCAGTGTGAGACAAAGAACAGCCTCCAAATTCATTCTCGTTTAAAGCTTATGGAAACAATTAGGATATGATATGATATTGATATTGATATATATATATATATTCACTATATTGTCAAAAGTATTGGGACATCTGGCTTTTCACACACATGAACTTTAATCGCATCCCAGTCTTAGTCCATAGGGTTTAATATTGAGTTGGCCCACCATTTGCAGCTATAGCAGCTTCAACTCTTCTGGGAAGGCTATCCACAAGGTTTAGGAGTGTGTCTATGGAAATGATTGACCATTCTTTCGAGAAGCACATTTGTGAGATCAGGCACTGATGTTGGACGAGAAGGCCTGGTTTGCAGTCTCCGCTCTAATTCATCCCAAAGGTGTTCTATTGGGTTGAGGTCAGGACTCTGTGCAGACCAGTCAAGTCCCCCCCCCCCACCCCAAACTCGCTCATCCATGTCTTTATGGATCTTGCTTTGTGCACTGGTGCGCAGTCATGTTGGAACAGGAAGGGGCCACAAATTTGGGAGAATGAAATTGTCTTGGTATGCTGAACCTTTAAGAGCTCCCTGGACTGGAACTAAGGGGCCAAGCCCAACCTCTGAATAACAGCCCCACACCATAATCCCCCCTCCACCAAATGATTTTGACGAGTGCACAAGGCAAGGTCCATAAAAACATGGATGAGCGAGTTTGGGGTGGAGGAACTTGGCTGGCCTGCACAGAGTCTTGATCTCAACCCAATAGAACACCTTTGGGATAATTAGAGTGGAGACTGCGAGCCAGGCCTTCTCATCCAACATCAGTGCCTGACCTCACAAATGTGCTTCTGGAAGAATGGTCAAACATTCCCATAGACACTCCTAAACCTTGTGGACAGGCTTCCAAGAAGAGTTGAAGCTGCTATAGCTGCAAAGGGTGATCCAACTCAATATTGAACCCTACGGACTAAAACTGGGATGCCATTAAAGTTCATATGCGTATAAAGGCAGGCGTCCCAATAATTTTGACAATATAGTGTATAAAATATAGAAAAGCTTCTAGTACATGTATTTTGTTAACTCTTGATTTGTAATCGTCTTTTTTGTTGCTTCCCAAGAATGTGCTTGCTGTTGATTTTCACAGTTTGATCTGTTATTTTTAGAACCCCGAGAAAGAAAGGTTGTATGCACGGTGTAACATGAATTGGCATGATTAGAACTGTCATAATATTTATACCAGAACCTCAGAATTTTTACAGTTTCGCAGTCCGCAGGTCAAATATCATCAGCTACTGTGGATATGAGCAAAATATACTTTTAGTTGTAAAACTAAACATGAAGATTTTATGTCACGCATGATTTATATTTGTGAGCATGTCTAGAGATATATAGAAAGATAGCTAGGCAAACAGTTGTCTAAGTTAAAAGTTGCTGCATTTGTGGCTCTCATGGCTCTGCATGAAAACAGATCTCATTCAGTATTCCCTGTTAACCATTAGGGTTAGAAACTCTGTCTTAAGTTTGTCTGATTTGTTATCCTCTGTGTCCCTACTGGAGAGATTTCTTCTTAACCTCCCTGGCGGTAATCCCGAGTGTGGCTCGGGGTGGAATTTCAGTACCATTAGCGGTAACCCCGAGCCACACTCGGGATTGCATTGCTGGATCCAGGCAGCGCTACTCACCTTGTCCCCTGGATCCAGCGATGTCCCCCGCTGTGTCTGCGGGCTGTGTCCTCCACCCGATGCCTCTGTGTGCCGGGCTCCGTTTCCTGCGAGCGTCGCATCGCACGGGGACGGAGACCGGCGGGAAATTCAAATAGTGAAACACACACAGCACATACAGTACACTGTAATCTTACAGATTACATTGCTGTATGAAATAATTTCACATCCCCTTTGTCCCTAGTGGTTTGCCCAGAGCCCTGCATGCACTTTTATATAATAAATGTCATTCTTTCTGCCTGGAAACATGAGAATGTCCATAGCAACCAAAAAGTGTCCCTTTAAGTCAAAAGTGTTTTTGATCAGCTAGAAAACAGCGATAGTAAATAAGAATGATTTGCAGAATTGAGTGATACTGATTTTTGGGGAAATTTATCATCAGACACTGAAAGTGACGACTGCGACAATTCTGAAACTGAGCAAATTTCTGTGTTTTTGGTTTGATTACATTATTGAATAAATTTTATTACTATTACGTTATTATTTCTGATAATTATTTATAGTTATTTATTATATTATAATTTATGATTTCATGTTTCAAACTTTATCACACCCGGGATGTCTACTAGACTCTTGTTTGGACAGATTTAAGTGAGTTATTGCTAAGAATTACAGGCCTACAATATAAAACGCCAAATTGTCATGCAAAATAATCGTACCGCTTTCAGCACCAAAAATCTGAAATAATCATACTGCCAGGGAGGTTAAAGGAGAAGTACAGCCAAGACTCGTTTGGTTGTACTTCTCCTGTGGATCACAGGAGTGTAGCTCATTCTGCACTCCTGTGACCAGTTTTCAGCAGACAACAGGCTGAAGCCTGCAGTCGGCAGACGTCACAGAGCCGATTCAGGCTTGGTAAAGATGGCGACCATATGGGAGGGATATTCCCACATGCCTGGACTGGCACCCGGCTCAGCCTCTCAGCTGCCCTGAGCTGGCCGATCCCACCTCCTCCACAGCCCAGCGGAGTGAGCAAGGAGGGAGGGGGCAGAGCACTGACAGTCACCAGCTCACTGCTCAGGGAGCTCTAAGAACTGAACAATCGACAGTGTTTGATCGCTCCGTTCTCAGCATTAGAGCCAGCGGGGGACCGATGCTGCATCGATCTAAGTAAGTATGATTCTGAAATAAAAAGAAAACCCATACTTCTCTTTTAAGCTGGCCATAAACCTTTCAATACACTTATTCAATTTCCTTTAGATTTACTTTCAACTATGTAGTGCAAGGGCCTGCCTGATTTCATACAAATTGAAAGTGTTTAGGTTTGACCTCATATTATATGGTTTTGGTAGATCTAAAAGAAAGCTATACAAGAAAATTGTACGAGGGGGTGCTGACCCAGAAAAAATTGAGCTAGGAAGCTGTAACTGCCACACTATTCTACATATTCCCCCGGGAAGGCAATGCACTTACGACATCTGTCCTGTGGCTTCTTAAGTCGCTGCAAATAAAATTCTTCTGACTGCTGGTATAACCACTCATTTGCAGCATTAGATGCCTTTCACACCAGAGCACCGCTAAAACAGCGGTCATTTTGCAGCACTTTAGCGATGGTTTTCGGGTGCTAGCGGGCCGTTTTTGTTAAGGTCACATGATAACGTGCAGTGCTTCTGAAGTGCTTTTCGGGTGTTTTTGGAAGTGCTGCCTATTCTTTGCAATGGGCAGGGTGAATTTGGGAGTGCTATTTACAGCGTTCCCAACCCACCCCAAAGACTTTTTCTAATGTCCCGCAAGTGCACCGCCCCAGTGTGAAAGCACACACTGCAAAGAATGGGAGGCAGTTTTCAGAGGCTATTTCTAGTGCTAAAATGCCTGAAAATTGTCTCTGTGTGAAACAGGTTTCTTAGTTGCCTCCAGGAACACTCCCAAATCCTTGTCCCTTTTAGATGTTTTTTGAAATTGGGGAACAGATGATAGTTAGAAGGAGCCAGGTCAGGCTAATAGGGTAGATGAGACATTACTTGAATGCCTAAGGAGGTCAGTTTTTCCATTGTTTCACCTGCAGTGTGTGACGAGGCATTGTCATGCAACAGGATGACACCTTTGGAGGGCTTTCCTCAATGGTTTTCCTTGATATTTTGCCTCAACTTCATCAATAAAGCATAGTAATACATTGCATTGATGGTTGAACCCTTTTGGAGGTAGTCCACCAGCAGAACTCCCTTCTTATCCCAAAAAACTGTTGCCATTTCCTTCTGCACTGACCTTTACACACGGAACTTCTTTGGCCTGGGGGAACCACTGTGCCTCCATTCCTTAGACTGTTCCTTTGTCTTAGAATCATAACAGTAGATCCATGTCTCATTACCAATTACCAGTTTGTCCATGAAATCTGACTCATTTCTTGCAAAATGTTCCAAAACACCACCAATGTCTCCATACATTTCCTCTTTTGTTTGGGTTGTCAACAGCTTTGGGGTCCATTTTGCTGCAAGCTTTCTCAGTCCTTCCAAGTTGTTGTGGATATTGGCACTAACTCTCTCCCAGATATGTAGCAATACTTTTGGCTGATATTCGGCAGTCCTCCATGATCATGTCATGATGGCTTTCATATTTGCAGGGACAGAGTCAGAAACATGCCTTCTACTAGGTTTATTACTTTCAAAACCGAAATGGCCAGTTTTATGCCTCATACACATAGGCGTTTTTGAGCTTAAAAACGCCTCTCCATGTTATTCAATGGCCTCATACACACGCTGACATTTTTGAGCTGTAAGTGGCGTCTGCATTTTTAAGCTGTAAAAAAAAACCCATGACCAGCGCGTTCAGAAGCTGCAGCGCTAGAGCTGCTTTGCAAAATGCTCAAAAAAGTGGCTTAACATTGTATACACAGCGTTAAGCCTCGTCAGGCGTTTCTCTGCCTCTATTCAAAATCAATGGTTCTCTATAGGAGCCCATTGATTTGAATAGATGTCGCACCAAAATTAGATCATGATGTCCCAACTTGCGGTGCGGCTTGTGTGCTGAGGATCATGAAGGGGAACCCCCTGCAAAAAATAAAAAAAAAATTGCGTAGGGTCCCCCCCAAAAGGTACCACACCCTACGGTCTGGTATGGATTTTAAGGGGAACCCCCACGCCAAAAAAACAGCATAGGGTGCCCCCCAAAATCCATACCAGACCCTTATCCGAGCACGCAGCCTGGCAGGGCAGGAAAGGGGGTGAGGATGAGCGAGCGCCCCCCCTCCTGGACCATACCAGGCCGCATGCCCTCAAAATGGGGGGATGCTTTGGGGCAGGGGGGCCTGCGCCTCCCACCCCAAAGCACCTTGTCCCCATGTTGATGAGGACAAAGGCTTCTTCCTGACAATCCTGGCTGTTGGTTGTCGGGGTCTGCGGGCGGGGGCTTATCGGAATTTGGAAGCCCCCTTTAACAAGGGGGCCCCCAGATCTCGGCCCCCTATCCTATGTGAATGAGTATGGGGTACCTCATACCCCTACCCATTCACCTAAAAGAAAATGTGTCAAAAAAACACACTACACAGCTTTTTAAAATCGTTTCTTAAATCAGCTCCGGCTCTTCTTTCTTCTGCTCTTTTGCGGGGCCTTCTTTCTTCTGAGCGGTCTTCTATCTTCTGCTCAGTCAACTGTCTTCTCCAGAGGCAGAAAAACGCTGCTGAAAGCTGGCGCTGAAAAACGCACATTGACGCCAATGCAAAACGCTAAAAAATTGTGGTTTTAACGCCGATTTTTTTCCTGGCGGCAGTAAATGTTACAGCTCGTTTTTTTAAACACCCATGTGTATGAGGCCTAATTGACAACCCAAGGTTTAACTGTTGCATATGAGTGACAGAGCCATTTTAAGGATGCCCATTAAAATGTAAATGTCAGTAACCCCCTGAAAAAAAGTGAGGCTGGGTTTACACTGGAACCTGCAGCGGCTCCCAGCAGGGGTCCGGTGCATGCTGGTTCACAGTTTCAGATCCGATTTCAACCCGAAATTTGGGCTGAATTCGGACCTGAAATGGGCCAAAAGACGCACAGTGTCTTTGTGCAAACCGCACTGGACCTGCTGTGGAGATGTGTGAACCGGCTCCATAGTGAGCCAGTCACAATCTCCTGCTATGCAAACTGGATGCGGATTTCCTAAATATTTAAAATGCTTTGTTCCCTTTGCTGGTTTATGAACTCTTCCCTTAGAGATAACAGGGGACAGGGGTGTACACATGCTGCGGCTGCAATGCTTTGCATCTTGTTGCAGTAAAAATAACCTCCTCCAACACAGTTGGGGCACAATAGTGCAGGTTTGTAAGGGTTAAAAACAACATATCAAAGGGTTAAAGGCAATATATCACCTAAACGCTGCCTGTCAAACACCCTCTCTTCTGAAAATTGTGTATGTGATTATCTGCGCTTAAAGCATGTGAATAAATAAAGCTGCAAGCATGAAGTGAAAAAAATCACTTAAATGTGGTGTTTAAAAAATAAATGAATGCTGTGTTACAAAAGCTATCCATTGTGGGTCGCCCTTCAGAAGGCACCACAAGTGTAAATGAGCCATTATGTAGTTGTTTGCCTCTCTTACCCTTGGTTCACACCTATGCGTCTTTTACCACATTTTGCAGTTTGCAGAAATGTACTACAGTCAATTTAACATGGTTTCCTATGGATGTAGTTCATATCTGTGCGTTTTGTGGCAGTGCATTTTCTGGAAAGGGTCAGGGACTTTTTTTCTCACTACAGTTTGCGTTTTACAAGCAATAGACTTCAATGGAGCTGCACCAAAAATGCAAGTGTTGTTTTTTTTATACGTTTTTAACGCAATTTTGCCGTGATTTGCATTTTGTGTTTTTACATCTGTCTAGCAACAACCCCCCTCCGCCCCCAAAAAAAACATAAAAAAATGCAAATCGCTGCAAAATCACGGTAAAAACGCTGTAAAAAACGGGATAAAAATGCAGAAAGTGCAGCCGCATTGGTGTGAACCTAGAGTAAAAGCCCCCTGCTATTCTTATACCCACCTGTCTCCAATCCAGCAAGCAGTTGTCCAGTTCCTGGCTGGAGTTCTACGTAAACACCTTGCTAAAGCAGGTTTCATATATTTCACGCCTTCTGTGAGCATTAGGATCGTTGTTGTCTTTAAAGGGCAGTTTTTTAGTCTTGTACTACAAGAAGTCATTCAAACTGCTGTACTATGTGCTTGTTTTGCAAATCTTTCATGCTTGCATCTCATTTTTTTGTGGTTTTTGAAGATCATTAGAATTCCTTTGCCTACCACTAAGTTGCAGTTGTGCTGTGTGTACATTTAGTTGCTCTGATGTTTGGGAAAATATTTGTTGCACTAGTTCACTGTCTGCATACAAATTCATTCTGAGACTAGTTATACATTAGGACATTCAAGGACAGTTATGTTGAATACTCTACCAACGATTTACTGCTTGTCTTATGGCAACGCTAGGGCAGTCTTTCTCAACCTTTTTTCACCGTAGAAACTCCTAAAATAATTTTTCAGGCCTTGAGGAACCCTACTTGCATCAATTCCTTTGGGGGTCAGTGGGAAAAAAGCCCATTACATTGATGGTCTTCAGAGAAAATGTACCCTTACAAACAGCTAAACAGATAAGTGGTGTCATGCTGCTGGTTCTGCCAAGTGGTGTTGACCCTGGAACTATGCAGGCACCATCAGACTGGAGGTCAATCAACCACAGCTCAAGAAAACCCCCACAGCCTCAGGAAGAACCCTAGGGTTCCACAAAACCCTGGTTGAGAATGGCTACTCTTGGGCAACTTCACATCCAATGGGTTTACAGCTCTGCCCACTGTTGTTTTTATGGTTGGATTTATCATTTATGCCAGGGGCAGACCTACCATTTGTGCAGACTGTGCAGATGCACACGGGCCCTTTGGGAGTTAGGAACCTATTTATGGTTACCATAGTTTTTTGTGACAGACTCAACCAGGACAGAGGCTTTTGGAGGGGACTTCAGGCTAGCTGCTTGCCTACTGACTATAGGCCCTGGTTTTTAAGGGAACACTGCTCTTTGGGAGGTGTGTGCTTGGGGGACCCTTGGAGTAATGTTACTTTGGATTCAGCTCCATGTCTCCCCAAAATACACAGACTCTGGGGACTTTCTAACACATGTGAGTGGTTTTGCGGCACCAAGCTATGCGCCACAAGCTACACTATGTTGAAGCCTATTAAAGCCTACGGCTCTAATGAGATGCTTCAAAGAACCCCTATCCCCGGGAATTCATGCGGCCGGTGCCCCAAAGGGGCTGGTTGCATGAATAGGGGGTGGTCGCGGGCGGCCATGGATAGATTCATTCTATGCATAAATCTATTGATAGCATAGATGGGGGCGGCCGGACAGAGGGGGCGGTGCCCGTGTGCCCCCTTAATGGACGGGCCGCCCCTGGACTCCACTAACATCCTGGGTGTCCTAGACCATGGCCTGTGGTGGCTGTGCATAAGTCCAGGCCTGGTCATGCTTATAATTAATATCCCTTTATAATGCCCATCAGGCAGTGTGGGGCCAGAATGGGAGGTAGCGAGATCCCACATCAGAGATCTTAAGAAACATATAGGAGATTCAAGAAATTAGTACTCATTTTGAAGCTTTCAGGAGACTTTGGTTGTATTTAAAGGTTCTCTACCACAACATTTGCAAATGAAGCCTTGAGAAGCAGGGAAGACAGTTGGCCTATATACAGTATCTCAAAAAAGTGAGTACACCTCTCGCATTTTTGTAAATATTTTATTATATCTTCTTATGTAACACTTTGCTACAATGTATGGCAGTGAGTGTACATCTTGTATAACAGTGTGAAATTGCTGTCCCCTCAACATAACTCAACACACAGCCATTAATGTCTAAACCGCTGGCAACAAAAGTGGGTACACCCTGTGAGAGATTAGCTTGTGGGGCTCACTTTTCAGAGGAACAGATTCAGCATGGAGGTTAGTTTCTTTAAAATCTGGCAGATTGACAGGTTTGTTATTGCAGGTTTGCAATCTCAAAACACATTAAAAAAAACTTGCTGTCTGGCGCTAAACTAAACAATCAGGTTCCTCTCTATACAGTGTGGGGTTGTCCCAGACACCCACAAATCATAAGCACAGTGCAAACCTTATTCATTGAGTCCAAATTAGCACACAGAGCTCTCTCAATTTTCTCCTTCTGAGATCCAGGATAGAGCTCTCCTCTGCTCTCTTCCTGGTCATTAAAGGCAGGTGGAGAGGGGTTTGAGCGGACCAGGAAGTCCAGGGCAGAACCAGCTCTGCCACAGTGGCTGGCAAAACCCGGGTCGGATTCTCCCCAGTCGCCTCAACATGATGGAATGCGAGGGGACACGTATGGCAGTCCATTATTGCGACTTGCATAACGTTACATATCCCCCCTCTGCTAAAACCCCTGGGGCGGAGCAACTGTCCAGACCATGCAGTGGCTGTAGGGCCAGGAACCACCAAGTCACCAAGCTATTTTTCTCCCGGTTGTTACACATCCACTTAAGGGGGGCATGGTCGATGACTAGCCTGAATGACCTTGCCAGTAGGTAGTGTTTTAGGGCCTCTAAGGCCCACTTGATAGCCAGGCACTCCTTCTCCACAATGGCATAATTCCTTTCATGCCTATTAAGCTTCCTGCTTAAGTAGAGGACTGGGTGCTCCTTACCATCTGGGATCTGGGACAGAACAGCACCTGGTCCCACCTCAGAGGCATCGGTTTGAACTACAAACTCCTTTGTGAAGTCCGGGGTCACGAGCACCGGGTGTACACAAAGGGCTTGCTTCAACTTCTGGAAGGCCTTCTCAGCTTCGAGATTCCACTTAAACATTCCTGACCCTCTACTTTTCGCCAGATCAGTCAGAGGGATGGCAATGTTGGCAAAGTTGGGGATGAATCGTTGGTAATACCCTGTAATCCCCAGGAAGGCATGAACCTGTTTCTTGTTCACCGGTTTGGGACACTTTTGAATGGCCTCGATCTTATTGGTCTGGGGCTTGATCAGACACCAACCAATAACATTCCCAAGGTATTTGACCTCCTCTAGACCTATGGCACATTTTTTTGGGTTGGCTTTTAAATCTGCTGCCCTCAGCGAATCTACCACTGCCTGCACCCGGGCAGATGTGATTCCCAATCCAGGCTGTGGATGACCACATCATCCAGATAGGCCGCTGCATAGGACCCATGCGGCCTCAAAGTTTTGTCCATCATCCTCTGTCAGGATGCAGGGGCCCCATGCAGACCAAATGGCATTTGCTTGTATTGGAAGGACCCCTCGGGGGTAAAGAAGGCTGCTTTTTCCTTTTCTCACCCTGTTAGTGGGATCTGCCAGTACCCCTTGGTTAGGTCTAGGGTTCTTATGTACCGTGCACCTCCCAACCTGTCCACAAGCTCGTCAACACGCGGCATTGGGTATGCGTCAAACTTAGACATGTCATTCAGCTTCCTAAAATTGTTACAGAACCGGATAGAGCCATCGGACTTTGGGATCAGCACTATAGGGCTCGACCAGGTGGGGCTCCTCTATAATGTCTAAATCCAACATGGTTTTTATTACTCTCACCACCACCTCTCATCTAGCCTCAGGTATTCGGTAGGGTTTTACATTTACACGGACCCCTGGCTCAGTGATTATGTCATGTTGTAGTACAGTGGTCAGTCCAGGTAGGGAAGAGAAAAAGTCTCGATTTTTACTGACAAATTCCTTAACGTCGTTTTGTTGCATCAGTGACAAGGACTCGGTTATGGGGACATCAGGGGTCAGGGGTAAACTGTCCTTTTGGGAAGTGGGCACTGCCAATAAACTGTCTGTCCTTCCCCGGTTTTAGGAGATTAACATGGTAAATCTGCTCCGGTTTCCTTTTCCCAGGCTGGTAAGCATTGTAGTTTACTTCCCCTACTTTTTCCCTAATCTCAAAGGGACCCTGCTACTTTGCCAGGAATTCACTTTCAACCGTGGGGACTAACACCAGCACTCTCCAGAGTTGAAAGTTCGGGTTTTGGCACGCAGATTGTAAACCCTTCTCTGGGCTTCCTGGGCTTGCTCCATATGCTCTCATACAAGGGGCAGGACAGCTGCGATTCGATCCTACATCAAGGAAAAATGCTCTATACCGCTTCTATATGGGGTGGCCTCTCCTTCCCATGTCTCTTTTGTGTCATCTAGCAGCCCCCTGGGATGTCTACCATACAAGAGTTCAAAGGGGGAATACCCCGTAGACGCCTGTGGAACCTCTCGTATGGCAAACATGAGGTACGGCAGCAAAAAATCCCAATTTTGCCTATCTTTATCCACTACCTTTTTTAGCATACTCTTGAGGGTCTTGTTAAACCTTTCCACGAGACCTTCAGTTTGACGTTGATAAACATAGGTACAGAGATAGGAGATTTTGTACAACTTGCACAATTCTCTGGTCACTCTGGACATGAACGGGGTACCCTGATCCATCAAGATTTCTTTAGGGATCCCCTCCCGACTAAACACCTGGAACAGCTCCTTGGCGATAGTCTTAGCGGAGGTATTCCACAAGGGTATGGCCTCAGGATAGTGGGTTGCATAGTCCAGGATCACCAGGATGTGCTGGTGTCCCCGGGCAGATTTTTCTATAAGTCCCACGAGATCCATGCCAATTCTCTCAAATGGCACTTCAATTATGGGAAGTGGGACAAGGGGACTACAAATATTGTGTGGGGGCTGTCATTTGACACTCAGGGCATGATTCACAGTATTCTTTGACATATGCATACAACCCAGGCCAGAAGAATCTCTGGGTTATTCTCTCCCTGGTTTTCTCCATACCCAGATGCCCCCCCATTACATGCCCATGGGCCAGATCTAACACCATCCTGCTGAAGGGTTTGGGAACCACTAGCTTTTCCACTTCATCCTCCCCATGTTTCGCCACCTGATAGAACAAATTATTTTTAAGTGCCATGTAGGGAAAAGACAACCCCCAAATTAGGGTCCACAGCCTCCCCATCCATCAGCTTCACCTCTGGCTCTAAGGAGAGTGATATCCCGTACTTGTTCTGTACAGAAGGCCTCTCTCCAGACCCCTATGCCAGGTACTACATTTGGTTCACTCTCACCGTCAGGGCCAGAGACATTGTCAGGGTCATAACCCCCCGCTGTGAGCTATCTTCCAGCTCCTCTGGCTCCCCAGCCAGTACAGGAAAAGGAAGAAGGTCTCCTCCCTCCTTGGTACTGCCACCAGTCCCAGCTTCCATTGGCAAAACGGGTGTGGCGAGAGATCCTGTGCTTCTGCAGCAGGGGGAGCTCTACCCTCCAGACTCCCTGTGCCTTCCCATAACCTCCAGAAATGGGGAAAATCCCTGCCCACTAGAGCGTCATAAAGTAGTGAAGGTACCACCTCCACTGAATGAGTCACACTACCGCAAGTGTCAATCTCAGTCACCGCCCCCTGATAGTCACGAGTGTCCCCATGGATGCAAATGACAGTGCTAGAGTGTAACCTTTCAGGGTTTACACAATTGCTTTTTACCAATGTTACCACACCACCCGAGTCGAGCAGTGCAGTGACTGGTCTCCCATCAACAAAAATTACACGCATTTGCTTTTCCATGCGACTTGAACATGATGCTGTATATGCAACCTGTGTGAAAAGAGAAAGATGTTTATTCACATAAGTATAATCGCATTGCATGGGTTAATCATTCAGGGGGCAATTGGCAGCAATATGTTCCAATGCATGGCACCGGTAGCACTGTATGTGTTCTTTACCCAGTCCTCTCAAGGGTCCCCAAGACAATCCTGGCTTCTTTGGCCAGTTTCCAGGTCTAGAACACATAGTCTCATTAGCCACAGCAGTCTTATCAACCTTCCCCATGCCCTTGACCCCTGGAAAGGTTTTACCAGGTCTGCTGGGCGATCTTTCACCCCTAGATGCATTGGAGTGGGGTGCAGGTGAGTGCAACAAGTTCTCAGCAGCAGTGTATCTTTCCACAAGGTCCACCAATTGGTTGGCAGTTTTGGGGTCCCCATGGCTGACCCACTTCCTCAAAGCAGCAGGGAATGCACGCAGATACCGGTCCATGACCACACACTCCACAATCTGGGGGCCTGGGAAGGTCTTAGGTTGCAACCACTTCCTCGTGAGGTATATCAGGCCAAACATTTGCGAGCGGGTTGGCTTGTCCATGCAGTAGGAACACTGATGCACCTGTTGAGCCCAGATGGCCATGGTGACTCCCAGGCGTGCGAGTATCTCCATCTTTAGAGTCTCATAGTTCTGCGCCTTTACTGGTTCCAAATCAAAGTAGGCCTTTTGGGATTCACCTGTCAGGAAAGGTGCTAGCAGTCCCGCCCACTGCTCTCTTGGCCATCCTTCGTGATCAGCGACTCTTTCAACGGTCGTGAGGTACGCCTCCATGTCATCTGCAGGTGTCATCTTTTGCAGGGGGTAGCTGCCACGTACCATCTTTTGTTCCACTGGCACAGGACTTGCGAACCCCTTCTTTAATTCCACCAGGGCCTCCGCAAACTGGCGATTCATCTCTTGCTGATCCGCCATGACCTGCCGAGTTGCCTCCTGTTGAACCACCTGTTGTTCTGCGATAGCCTGGCGACTCTCCTCCTGCTGAGTCGCAGCGGCCTAGCGACTCACCTCATTCTGCCTGCGATTTTCTTCCTGCTGAGTCACAATGGCCTGTGCAACTTGGCGATTGGTTTCCTGCCGCTGGCGATTGCTCTCTGGTTGGGCCGCAATGGCATGTAACAGGGCTTTTACTACATCCTACATCTTCCTGGAAGATGCCTGCTGAGTCCACCATGTGTGGGAGATTAGCTCATGGGGCTCACTTTTCAGAGGAACAGACTCAGCATGGAGGACAGTTTCTTTAAAATCTGCTAGGTTTATTATTGCAGGTTTGCAAGCTCAAAACACATTAAAAAAACCAGAAAACAAAACCTCGCCATCTGGCAGGTTCCTCTCTATACAGTGTGGGGCTGTCCCCGACACCCACAAAACATAAGCACAGTGAAAACCTTGTTCATTGAGTTCAAATTAGCACACAGAACTCACTCAGTGTTCTCCCTCTGAGATCCAGGATAGAGCTCTCCTCTGCTCTCTTCCTGGTCATTAAATGCAGGTGGAGAGGGGTTTGAGTGGACCGGAGAGTCCGGGCAGGAACCAGCTCTGCCACGGTGGCTGGCTAAAGCCGGGTCTGACTCTCACCCGTCGCCTCAACATGATCGAATGTGAGGCGACAAGTATCGCCCATCCATTATTGCGCCTCGGATAACATCACAACCCCTATGTGAAAATGACTGAATTGGGCCCAATTAGCCATTGTCCCTCCTCTGTGTCATATGACTCATCAGTGTTACAAGGTCTCAGGTGTGAATGGGTAGGAGGTGTGTTAAATTTGGTGTTATCGCTCTCAGTCTCATACTGGTCGCTGGAAGTTCAACATGGCACCTCATGGCAAAGAACTCTCTGAATATCTTAAAAAAAGAATTGTTTCTCTACATAAAGATGGCCTAGGCTATAAGAAGATTGCCAAGACTCTGAAACTGAGCTGCAGTGCAGTGGCCAAGACAATACAAAGGTTTAACAGGACAGGTTCCATTCACAACAGGCCTCGCCATGGTCGACCAAAGGTGTTGAGTGCATGTGCTCAGCATCATAACCAGAGGTTGTCTTTGGGAAATACATGTATGAGTGCTGCCACCATTGCTGCTGAGGTTGAATGGGTGGGGGGTCAGCCTGTCAGTGCTCAGACCATACGCCGCACACTGCATCAAATTGGTCTGCATGGCTGTTTACCCAGAAGATAGCCACTTCTAAAGATGATGCACACGAAAGCCCACAAACAGTTTGCTGAAGACAAGCAGACTAAGGACATGGATTACTGAAACCATGTCCTTTGGCCTGATGAGACCGATATAAACTTATTTGGTTCAGATGGTGTCAAGCGTGTGTGGCGGCAACCAGGTTAGAAGTACAAAGACAAGTGTGTCTTGTCTACAGTCAAGCATGGTGGTGCGAGTGTCATGGTCTGGTGCTGCATGAATGCTGTCGGCACTGGGGAGCTAGAGTTCATTGAGATAATGCCAACATGTACTGTTAAATACTGAAGCAGAGCATGATCCACTCCCTTCGGAGACTGGGCCGCAGGGCAGTATTCCAACATGATAACAACCTCAAACACACCTCCAAGACAACCACTGCCTTGCTAAAGAAAGCTGAGGGTAAAGGTGATGGACTGGCCAAGCATGTCTCCAGACCTAAACCCTATTGAGCATCTGCAGGGCATCCTCAAACAGAAGGTGGAGGAGCACAAGGTCTCTAACATCCACCAGCTCCGTGATTTTGTCATGGAGGAGTGGAAAAGGACACCAGTGGCAACCTGTGAAGCTCTGGTGAACGCCATGCCCAAAAGGGTTAAAGCAGTGCTGGAAAATAATGGTGGCCACACAAAAAAATTTACACTTTGGGCCCAATTTGGACATTTTCACTTAGGGATGTACTCACTTTTGTTGCCAGTGGTTTAGACATTAATGGCCGTGTGATGAGTTTTTTGAGAGGACAGCAAATTTACACTGTTATACAAGCTGTATACTCACTGCTTTACATTGTAGCAAAGTGTCATTTCTTCAGTGTTGTCACATGAAAAGATACAATAAAATATTTACAAAAATGTGAAGGTGTACTCCCCTTTATAAGATACTGTAGGTCAGGGGTAGGCAACCTTAAAGAGGTGGAGATCTACCTGAACAACATGGGAGAAGTCAAAGATCACTGGGCACAGTGTCGCCTCCTCACACCTGATTTAAACCTCTAATTGCCATACTACCTTGTTGCAATCACGTGCACAGCAAGCATGGGTGTGAATCAGGTGGTGAGGAGGCAACATATCGCCTCCTCACTGCGGTGTGGGTAAACAGCAGCGCATCAGTGTGAAAGCAGTCCTATACTATTATGCTCACTGTGTTGCTTCACACTGACCTGAATATCTTTCCTGCTGCTGACACCACTCTGGAGACCGCTAGTGGGGATAAGAAGTGGAGTGCAGTTAGTATCACTCTGCATGGCACAGGAAGCAGCACCACAGAGGAAGTATTGGCTTATGGGGTTCTTGCTTCCTGCAAGTATCCAACTTTACAAGTAGTCCCTATGCATTGTACTCTGTTTGATACTCTGGGATGGCGGGTCAGAAAGCCCAGACCGTGATCTACAAGTCACCTGTCCGTGATCTACAGGTTGCTGACCCCCGCTGTAGGTCTTCTAAATTTCTTCAGTTTGCCACCCCACTGCACTATTTTATAACATCATGTTGGTGCTAAATTGGAAACACCATTTGAGGTAACATATAGGGGTCTATTTATCAATGTTTTCACCGAAGAGTCACAAAAAAATTATTTTTATATAGGATTCACATGGAAAATGTGTGAATCTTGGGTAAAAACATTGAAAACGAGGGTCTTATAGAGTCAATATTTTAGACACTTTGGCACATAAGCTCTTTATGTATAAGCTCTTTATGGTTTAATTATGGCAACTAAAAATGTCAGATAAAGCCAATAAAAATAGCAAATGTAACAGTTGCCTAGTACATTATTTATGATATTTTCCTGTAACGAGAAATGTCAACAGCTTAATTTTACTCAGTATGAATAACTTAATAAAGAAATGTTTTGCCATTAATGAAGCAAAGGAAATGCTTTACTGAAGCTTTTCTGCAGTTTCTATTACTACTCATATCTGAATTTAACCAAAGGTATAGGGAAATTGAGAGCTTGGGGAAAATAATTTTCCATCTGGGTACCTTTGTAAATAATATAATTATATAGAATTTCTCCACTCTAGTGCATACATTATTTCTGCAAGGAGCACACAGCTATTGAATACAGTCAAGTAAATAATTGATTGCCTCTTTTTGATTGTGCTATTCCTTTAATATATAATATTAGAGAGACTGAATGCATTACAGTTTTATTACATTGAGTAATTTATCTCTATACATTTTACAGTCCTAGAGGTCAATTTAGACCTGGTTATTCTATATTAAATGATTCTGAACATGTAAGAGGTCTCATTACAGCTATCGGCAAATTATCTCTGGAGTATCAGCCAGTATTCGCTAGATAGCTGTACACAGTTAGATATTTACTATGATAATGTCATTTTTGTGCTATATGAATTGATTTTTTGGCCACAATGAAATCTTTGACTGATCCAACGCTACAAGTTGTTATATGACTTTCATCAGTTTGTGCAAATGAATGCATCTGTGTGCCCTAACGGTGATTTGCCCTGAATATTATATTTTTGATATCTTATCTGACAGGCAAACTATTCTGCCTAAACCTTCCATGGAAGTGAACTGCTCTTTTGGACCCTTTTTTCACTCTATGGGTACTGGTGCTTTGGTCTTCAGTCGCCTTAGCCTTCATTCAAAGGCTCACAAAATCAGTACAGATTCACTGTTTAAATGAATTATTTCATTTCATGGGTCAGAAAGTCATCATAATACTGCAGATGCAGATGCTTGTGGATTAAAGCCCAGCATTAAATCCATTCCCTATTTTCATCCAAGCTTCACACATCAAATCCCCTAATGGGGACATAAAAACACATTTTCTAATAGAATGAGGAAGGTTTAGAAGCTCTGTCAGGATATTATTACCATCTCCAGTGTCTCTAGGTGCTTGGGAAATGGTCCCAAATAAGTCTCTGGGAATCGACTGCAATGGTAAGGCCCAATGACTGATTAAGCTAGGGTCTCCAAAGATTTATATGGACCACGGCCATCCTCATCAGATGAGTAAACATCTGAGGTGGGGGTGGCCAGGGTTATTGTATGTGGGGGGTTGTACTTTCACGGAACTGTACTTTCACGGAATGCACCTGTACAGTTATCCTTAAGCTCCTTCTTCTTACAAAGAGTGGCAGATCAGTGACTACGGGTATCAGCTGATTAGCTTAGAAGCACTCCTGAAGTGTGAGTGTTACCATAAGCTGACTATTCAGTGCTGCATGCACCCATAGCAGCACCTACCAAAAGAAAAAAAAAATCACTGAAGTTCTCTTTGTTTTAAATGAAAATACTTTAATATGTTAATCTATTTCAAGACCAATTTGAGGGAATTAGTGAAATCAGTCAGTGAGCCACAATTCTATCTAGCAACTATTGCAGTTGTGCTCAAATTGGAAAGTTTTCTAAATATATTTTTATTTAATTTCTATGTAATACAATGGAGCTGATGTTGAGAGAGCATCTCACTGGGTGTACTGTGCTATGTTACTTTCTCTCTGCTCCATGTCTTAACATTAGTAGAAATATCCAGGGCAAGTTCTGATCGGTAGATGTAAGAAACATTCGTTTTAAATTTTCCTTTCAAATATTATACATTTTAGCAATAGCAGAGTCTGTTTAGCTGACTCAACACCTAGCTTGTTTTATATTCTTAATATTCCGACTTTGAGATTGCCCTACCATGATTTCTGTCTGCTGAGGAATTTAGGAGTTTCAGCCTCTCATGTTGCATTTTCCATAACATAAAACAAGTTTAATGAAAAGAGTGGGTCCCCCTCATACTGGTCAACCCTTATATTGGCCACAGCAGGGGTTCAGGCCAAGGATCTCATGTGCAGAGATCTCACCAACAAAGTCCCCAAGTCAAGAGCTATAGGACAGTGGCTTGCCTCTCCAGCATCTAAAAAAAACAAAAACGTACATTTAGGTTGACTGTTCCTTTGAAGGTAAGGTAGCACTTTTATTTCCAATAGAAAAACTTTTTTTTTTGTTTTTTAAATGCAACATGCATTTTGTCACTAACTAGGGATCACAGTTTTTAGGAAGTTCCCTTTTCACTTTGTTTTTGTTTACCTCATGGTAGATACCTTTATAAAAGTTGGAAGGAGAGACAACTTGCTGGTCCAGCTAGGGAGGGAGCAGCAATGGAGAGACATTTTTTGACGGTTTGACCAGTGAAGGAGCAGTGATGGAGAGACATCTCACTGTTCCAACCAATGACTAGACAGCGATGAAGAGAAATCTTGCTGGGTAAACCAGTGAAAGTCCAGCGATGAAGAGACACCGCACAGGTTCTACCAGGGAGGGGACATCAATGGAGAGACATCTCACTGGTTCAACCAGTGAGGTAGCAGTGATGGAGAGACCTCTTGCTGGTTCAACCAGGAGGAAACAACAATGGATAGATATCTTACTAGTTCGACTAGTGAGGGAGCAGTGCAGGAGAGATAACTAATTAGTCCAACTGGTGCAGGAGCAATGATGGAAACAATCTTGCTAGTTCGACCAGTGAGGGAGCAATGCTGGAAAGACATTTTGCTAGTTAGACCAGTGGGTGACCAGTGCCACTAAAATTCATTCTTAAGCTGGATATACACTAGTAGAATTTTGTTGTTTATGAACGTTCCTTCAACTTTCTAAACGTTATTGGGGTCAAATCGGCTTTGGTTTTCAACCACAGTCAATTTTCTCGAACAAACATTTCTAATTCAGTTTTTCTTCATTAAAATCCATTTGTTCCAAAATAAATATTAAAGTCAAAGAAGATTTTAAATTACTTTCAAAAGACACTTGTCAAGCTGTCAAATGTACTGAGCTTTGGTATGGATTTTTGTATGAATTTTCATTTGACAATCTAATAGTGCACAGCATAGCAAGCTATAGCAATTCAGTTGCTGACTAGTTCTTCTCAGCATAATCGTTAGTATGGCATTAGCCTGGTAGCAGAAGATGACCCTTTCTCCTGCCACACAGATAAATCGGAAACAGTAATCCACATTTTGTGTAAAGTAGGAAACGCTTTTAATACATTTCACTTATACATACAGTACCTCACTTAACCCAGCCCAATCATGATGCATGTCCTGTCATTTTCAATGTCGTTCTATAATACAAGCAGTTAAATGGCTTTCTGTCAGATTAGTTCTCCTAGAAGGAACTAATGGAAATAAATGAGAAAGGACTGGCACATTTGGAAGCTGTGACTGAGCAAACCTTTAATTATTGTCAACTTAATTTCACTGTACGCTAAGATAAAACATACCAGGCCCCTAGCCTGACTCTGTTTCATCTGATTATGTCAGTGGTCTGTTTAAAAGTGTCTTTTTCAGGTATAGGAAAAAACCATAAGCCTCATTTATCAAAGTGCTTGAAATTATACATGTTTTGCTGAAATATTGTTCATTTTTCAAAATGCATGTCATAGTGGCTCACATAGGACAGCCTCATGCTGTAGTGTCTCACCTTGCTACAATGCATAGTCTGAATAAGTGAGCACTGGGGTAGAGGAAACTGGGGAATGACTTTCCTCCTGCCTGCAGAAGACTGTTGATAATCCTCTCCTAAACTCTACCTCTCAAATTGAGGCACTGACGATTGCAACTTAAGCCTCGTACACACGGTTCGACGATCGTACGTACAATCGTCGCAAATCGTATGTTGGCTGTTGTATCTTGCATACTGACTGCACTACACGATCGTACGAGCACAGAAAGAAAGTTCAGGTGCATGTAATTAGCATCCGGCCATTCCTGACTTCTGAGCAATGCGTGTTTTGCACAATACAACTTGTTGTACCAACTTCTCTGTACACACGATACAATGGTCGTATGAGAGCTTGTTGGTACGACCAAGTTTTCTAGTTTGCTCATACAACTCCCTTGTACGACTGTTGTATGTTCGACTGTTCAAATCGCGCATACGAATGATTGATATCGCATACAACGGTCGTTAGTACGACCTGTTGTATGCGATCGTCGAACCGTGTGTACGAGGCTTTAGTTGCTGTTTTTACATTGGTATAATGTAGAACAACATAGTACACAGTTAGTCTGTATAAAAAAAGACACATCCAAGTCCATCAAGTACAACCCACAGAAAAAACTAAAATCAAAAACCTCCATATACACAATCCTATACAACAGTTTGTCCAGAGAAATGCAAAAAAATAACCTAAAAATAGAGCATGATCCAATTTGCTCCAGCGGGGGAAAAATTCCTTCTGGATCCCCCAAGAAGCAATCGGATATTCCCTGGATCAACTTCAAGGTCTTTTTTAAAAGAATCTACCGTGCTGGCCAAAAACAGCAATTGAGGAATTTTTTTTTCACATTTTCACAGCTCTTACTGTGAAGAAGCCTTTCCGTATTTGGAGATTAAATCTTATTTCCTCCAGACATAAATTATGCCCCCTTGTCCTCTGTGATGACCCTAAAGTGAATAACTCAACTCCAAGTTCACTATATGCACCACTTATGTATTTATATGTGTTGATTATACCCCCCCCCCCCCATAATCCACTCTTCTCAAGAGAGAATACATTCAGTTCATCTAATCTTTCCTCATAGCTGAGCTCCTAGTTTGATGTGTGAGAAATAATGCTATTGCACAGTACATTATGCATATCAGGATTTATTTATGTAGACATTTGAAATTGCTGATGTCCCACTTTATTTTAAAGTGATTGCAAACAATCAACCACTTCAGTTTACAATAGAAATGAAAGGCAAAACATTTTTGTATAGATAATAAAAAACATTATAAATACCTTTTTTCCCTTTTTATAAGTGATCACATTCCCTTCGTTCTCAGCTGCATAAGAACTGGGGGGAAAAAAACATCAGTACACACTGAGCTTCCCAGTGAATGGCTGTGCAGTGGGGGCGTGTCAGGACAAGTCTCATCACTGGAGGTGAGCAGGCTGAGTTCCCAGCAATACTAGAAAACTGACCATGTTGTGCTCTGCTGCTTAGCATGGTCAGTTTTTAATAGGAAACAAGAGGACTAGCAAGAACACCAGGGATTTCACACAAAGGAAACAATACAAAGCATACAGGGTACTTTCTCATACAAGTACATGGTACAGCAGACACATATCAGGAATAAGAAGCGCTGGGGTAACAAAAGTTTACCTAAAACTAAACTAAATAAAACAAGTACAAGGGGCATTACTTGCCTTTAGTGAGATGTGTCTTGTGCTGCTGTGTTCTCCTGTGTCCGCCAAAATCTTCCTCCTCCGATAAAAAAACCCTGAACCCCCCGCTGCAATGATCTTCTGTGCAGAGGGGGCTTATAGAACTACGGGATGTGACAGGCTCTCATCAATAGTGTCCAACTATGTCTGCCCTTTCTGTCCAGCTGTTCCATTTATAGAATCCATATTACAGCTTCTATGAATGGAGAACAGGCGGATAATTAAAAGACCTGCTCCCTCCATTCATAGATCATGTTTCATTCATAGAAGCTATAGCATAGGCGTGCGCACATAGGGTGGCAGGTGTGCCAGGGCACACCCTAATCATCCTGTACTATGCAGATTACCTCTGCTGCCTGGCTGCAGAGAAAGGGATGGGGGAATCTCTGTCCTCAGTCCCTTTCTCTGTCTCAAAGGTGAGAAATCAGGGGTCCGTTTAGACCCCTGATATTTCATCAAAGGTCCCTAAATAAAATTGTAAAAAACTAATAAAATATAACATTGTAAAAAAAAAAACAAAAAAAACAAAATCGTAAAAAAATAAATAAAATAAAATAAAAATAAACTACTGACACCGATCTCTGCCCTTTTGACACACATATATGTATACACATCTCATGTTTGTTTGCGCTTTGTGGTGCACACCCTAATGCAATAGGCTATGCACACCTATGAGCTATAGTAACAGCTTCCATGAATAGAGCAGCTGGGTGGAAAAGGCAGGCATAGTGCGGCTCATGATGAGTGCAAATGCAGCACCCATAGTTTTATTAACCCTTGCTGCACCAGAGTGTTATGGTGGTGGGGGTGAGCACTAGACATGGGCAATTCGTTCCAGTCCAAATGTAAATTCGTACGAATTTTGGTTATTCAGAGATTCAAATGTATCCGAATCTCCGAATTAATTAGTAATTAATTTTGTTGAAATTCTTTTAATTTAGTTTTGTTTGTTTTCTAACAAATTCCAAATTTTCTGAACTACTCAAATTCAGATCGGATGAAAAATGATCGACCAATTGTGTGAAGAATAGCTGGTTGTTAAGGAGTGGGCTGGGAAGCTGGCCGCCGCCTCCTTAATAACTGATGACTCGTCAGCTGTCAGCGGGCTTCCCTGCTGAGAGCTGAAATGTAAACAAAAGAATCCCGGCAATAGAAAATTCAGAAAGGAAACAGCGTGCCCCCCCCATCCATACCAGGCCCGTTTTTTGTTTTTTTACATTTTGCCGTGGGGTCCCCCCAAAATCCATACCAGACCCTTCTCCCAGCATGCAGCCCGACAGGTCAGGAAAGGGAGGGGATGAGCGAGCACCCCCTCTCCTGAACCATACCAGGCCACATGCCCTTAACATAGGGGTGTGCTTTGGTGGCAGGGGGGCTCTGCCCCTCCACCCCAAAGCACCTTGTCTCTATGTTGATATGGACAAGGGCCTCTTCCCCACAACCCGGTGGGCGGTGGTTGTGGGAGTCTTTGGGCTTATCGTAATCTGGAAGCCCCTTTAACAAGGGGGTATCCAGATTCCACCCTCCCCCATGTGAATGAATATGGGGTACATAGCAGTGGCAGCTGCTCCATAAGGGGCGCAGGGGCACTGCCCCTTCTATCCATTGCCTGGCCCCCTGATCTACATGCAGGAACGCCATACTATGGATTCCAATGGCCAGGGAGTGTGTTTTTGAAGCAAGTGACTAGAGCCAGAGGCTCTAACAGGCTTCAAAACAGAGTGGGCTCAGGGCGCAGTTATCCCATCCAGTTGTATGACACTATCGAATGAATATTAGCTATTCTGACACATTCTCCTCCCAGGCCAATCAGATAGCCCCTATTGGCCAGGGAGTCTTATGACTCCCTGGCCAATCGTGTCTCAGGACACCATCCTGGGTTCCAAGTGGCAGGAAGGAGAATGTCTGTGCTGGCTGGAGGGGCCCCGGCTCTTCCTCCTCCCTGCCTCTGTGCCTCCACAAGGTAAGGCAAGGTGTTGGCGGGTGATCTCCGTTGCCTGTCTCCCGAGGAGGGGTAGTGTTAATGATGCTGACCCCCCAAAAATATTAGGCACCAGCCGCCACTGGTACATAGTGCCCCTACCCATTCACCAAAAAAGTGTAAAAAGTGAATAAAGACTCTACATGAGTTTTTCACAGTTCCTTTATATAGGGAGTATATTTGCATAATATAGGGAGCAATATGATCAAATCTTGATTTTGCAAAGTCTCCATATTGTACAGTATGACTGCCTATCAATTAAAGGACCTATAGCGAGACTTGCTTTTTAAAAAGGGGGTGCCCTTTACAGGAATAGTGGAGGTTTTTTTTATATAATTTCACCTACCTTTAATGTAGACCTGTAGCTCATTAACCTCTGATTATAAATGTTTTCATCATAGGCTCAGGCTTGCAATTACTTTATTTTAATGATGGTCTCATCACCTGCTTATAGTAATGTACCTTTCATTTATCCACCACCCTGTTTGGCCTCTCGCAGTTGGCATGGCAGCAAATCATCAAGCACAGTGCTGTAACATGGCTGCAAGGGGAGTGAGTCATAATTTCCCCACACCTTGGAGTTCTTAGCAGTTTACTTCCAGTAGCAGAAATGAATAGCAAGGGATTGGAGTTTATGCAGCTGGTAGAGTTTCCAATAAAACAAACATGTTGCTTTGCCCTGCATGGGTAGAGCACTGGTTCACTTTAAGATGCCCAAGTAATAATAAACAGTGTTATAGATAATGGAGCCATTGAGGTTGGGGATGGGGTCAAGCTTGATATTTACAGGAAACAATTTAAGATTTTAATATAATTTCAGCAACCAGTATCTGTAAATTTACAAATTATTTTGAAATGTGTTTTGTCTGAAAATAACCTTGTCACATGTTTTTCAATTAACTGAATGCTCACTTTGATTTGCCCAAGTTTGTGACAGGCTAAATTTTAAGCGGTTGTAAAGGCTGAAGGTCTTTACTTTCATGCATCTTATACATGAAGGTAAAAAACCTTCTTTGTGCTGCTCCCCCCACAGCCCCCCTAATACTCACCTGAGCCCCCTCTTGATCCAGGAACGTGCACGGGAGCCTTGGCTGTCCCGGGTCTGTCTCTCTCCTCATTGGCTGAGACACAGCAGCAGGAGCCATTGGGTCCCACTGCTGTCAATCACAGCCAATGAGGAGAGAGCGGGGGGGGGCACTGTGTGTTTTATGGACGCATAGAGTGGGGCTCGGGAGCAAGCACGCAGTAGGGCACCCATAGCAAGCGGATTACTATTAAGGGCCCTGGTCAAGGAGGAGGAGCCAATAGCGCCGGCAGGGACCGAAGAAGAAGAGGATTGTGCAATAGTTTTGCACACAGCAAGTAAGTATGACATGTTTGTTATTTAAAATACAAAAACAAACTTTTGTGTTTCAATAGTTTTTATTGAATATATAAGCATAGTACATGAAAGATAAAGTAACTAATTCCATGTAAACATACATTCCAAGTGTGGTACAGTTGTTTACAATCTTCAGGATATCTGACATGTATATTTATATCATCAAATGAAACAATGACATTAACAACATTATCAGCCGTATTAGAAACCCGTTAGAAATTCTTTGCCTTGACCGAAGTATTTAATATTTTCCCCCTGGGTCACCCCAATTGGGAGCACTTTTGTGGCCCGGGGGGTAACAACCGACTTTTGTCTGTATATGTATTGGGAACTACAAGCTTGTATTACATATCAATTTGACTAAGCGTTTACCTCTAGACCTAGGATTTTATTCTAATTCGCCATGTATGGTGCAAAGATGGAGGTTGTGGGAGCTTGAGTTGGCTAGTTACTGGAACTGTTTTGTTGTTTGATTTGGTTTTTCTTAAGAGTGACTAAAAACAAACTTTTAATATCACATTAAAGTGGTTGTCAACTCGTGACAACCACTTTAACCTACAGGTAAGCCTATAATAAGTTAATGAACACAAGAGAAAAGAGATAAAAATTGATGGGACTTTTATGGTGCTGGTATACACCCTAACTGAAAAGACACAACGGACACTCGAAGTAAAAATATACAAAATTTAATAAATGCGTATTAAAATTTGACACAGGATTAACTCCACCAGACACATGGAGTATAGACAAAATATCAAAAAATGACATCATAAGTGTGACTTATCATATCCCTTATGTATACCACATTAAATATACCATGGACAAACATATATATAAATGGCCCAAGATTCTGATTTGCAGGAAGGACAAAGACAGGCTCAGGCCAAATTAAGATGGTCAAAAAATACATATCCATGAATGGTGCAACGATCCTTTCCTGACCGACGCGTTTCGCCCTAAGAAAATTGCTTCTTCAAGGGATCACAGGGAGGATCATGGTATATAGTCACTATAATGATAAATGCATCATTATAGTGACTATATACCCTGATCCTCCCTATGATCCCCTGAAGAAATCCTTTTCTTAGGGCGAAACGTGTCGGACAGGACAGGATGATTGCACCATTCATGGATATGTATTTTTTGACCATCTTACTACATTTACTACCCTGCATATCTCCTGAGCCGTACAGGTTTGGGAGATATGCAGGGTAGTAAATGTGCCGATGTCATTTCGGCACATGCGCAGTGAAGTAACAGCCTCCGTGCCGTTTCTTCACTGTAATCGTGTTGTGACTGGCGGCTCCCGCACGCATGCTCGGGAGTGACGTCATGCGACTCCGGCCAGTCACAGAGCCAGAGTCGTGGTCCCAGAAGGAAGAGGGGCAGAAGATGGATGGGACATCGCTGGACATCGCAGGCTTCGTTTGCACGTAAGTGGCACATAATGGGCTACTATGCGATGCATAGTAGCCCATTATGCTTCTAGTTTACAGGGTAATGTAGAGGAAGTAAACCCAATCTGGGTTTACTTCCTCTTTAAAGCAGGACTCCTGGGAAATAAGACCAAAGTTTCTCATCCAACTCATTAGAAATTCTGTAATTTTTTTTTTGTTGTTAAAACTCCAAGATCCACATGTATTCACTTGAGTTCCCTGTCATGTGACCATCCATGACCAGTAGTGTATTTTGGTTTTGTGCTGCCCTAGGCAAGACTAAAATTGGGCACCCCTCATCTAAATTTTCCCCAAATCTACATGTTTAACCACTTCAGCCCCGGAAGGATTTCCAGCTTTAGGACCGGAGCCCTTTTTGCGATTCGGCGCTGCGTCGCTTTAACTGACAATTGCGCGGTCGTGCGGCGTTGTACCCAAACGAAATTTGCGTCCTTTTTTTCCCCACAAATAGAGCTTTCTTTTGGTGGTATTTGATCACCTCTGCGTCATTTCTGATCGCCGCTATAAACAAAAGAAGAGCGACAATTTTGCAAAAAAAAAACAAATTTCTTACTTTTTGCTAAAATACAAATCATATTTGCGATAAAAAAAAAATCGCAATCGGCGTTTATTGATTGGTTTGTGCAAAAGTGGTCGCGTTTATGGATGATGAGAATTCATTTTTGGGGTTTTTATTTTTTTTTTATTTTTTACTAGTAATGGCGGCGATCTGCGATTTTTAGCGGTACTGCGATATTGGGGCGGACATGTCGGAACGTTTTGACACTTTTTTGGGACCATTGGCATTTATACAGCGATCAGTGCTATAAAAATGCACTGATTACTGTGTAAATGCCATTGGCAGTGAAGGGGTTAACCTGCAGGGGGCGCGCTAAGGGTTAAGTATGTTCTCTGGGCGTGTTCTAACTGTATGGGGGCTTGCCTAGCTGGGGAAGGGAAGTCTTCATGTACAGGAAGGCTGTGATCACAGCCCTTCCCCCTCACACAGAGCGGAGGTCCGTGTTTACTTACACGGACCTCCGCTCCTTCACTCCGGGGGCATCGCGGGTGGCCGGCGGCAATCGAAGCCGCCGCACCCGCTCCCTGGCCCCCCCGAACACAGTGGCTCCGTATCGCGGCTGCCGTCATATGACGGTGATTTGCGTTACAGAGCCACTTTGTCGCCGTCAATTGCCGATCAGCGGTCCGCAAGCGGTTAACCACTTCAATACCAGGCACTTAGAGCACTTCCTGCCCCGACCAATTTTCAGCTTTCAGTGCTCTCACAATTTGAGTGACAATTACTCAGTCATGCTACACTATATCCAAACAAAAATTGTATGTATTTTTTTCTCACAAATAGAGCTTTCTTTTGGTGGTATTTAGTCCCCGCTGGGTTTTTTTATTTTTTGCGATATAAGTGAAAAAAGAGCGAACATTTTGAAAAAAAAAACACTTTTTTTATTTTGTATGGTAAAATTTTGCAAAAAAGTAATTTTTCTCCATAAATTTCGGCCAACATGTATACTGCTACATATCTTTGGTAAAAATAACCCAAATTGGTGGATATTATTTAGTCTGTGTGAAAGTTATAGAGTCTACAAACTATGGTGCAAATCACTGAAAATTGATCACACCTGATGTACTGACCACCTATCTCATTTCTTGAGACACTAACAGGCCAGGAAAGTACAAATACCCCCCAAATGACCCATTTTTAGAAAGTGGACACCCCAAGGTATTTAGTAAGAGGCATGGTGAGCTTTTTCACGGTTTCATTTTTTCTCACAATTCTTTGCAAAATTAAGTTGTTTTTTTTCCACAAAATTGTCATATTAACAGGTTATTTCTCTCACATGGCATATGCATACCACAAATTACACCCCAAAACAC
This sequence comes from Glandirana rugosa, assembly GCA_018402905.1. Classification (NCBI taxonomy): domain Eukaryota; kingdom Metazoa; phylum Chordata; class Amphibia; order Anura; family Ranidae; genus Glandirana; species Glandirana rugosa. The sequence continues at coordinate 123,848 of BLSH010430182.1, forward strand.
ATTCTACTACTCCTCCTAAGTATGGTGATACCACATGTGTGGGACATTTTCACAGCCTGGCCACATAGAGAGGCCCAACATGCAGGGAGCACTATCAAGTGCAGTGGCCAAGTAGTGAGCCTATTGGTCAGCCATTAAAAGCTATGTGTGTGCACTGAACAGCCACACACACATAGCCTGATTGGCTGCTCTGAGCCTGTGGCTCAGTGTGATTGGATGCGGTGGCCAGGGACGGGTCACTGTGGCAGCGGACGTGACTCCCGCTCCCACAGAGACCCTGACCGACCAACGATGAGGGACAGCCCGCTTCTCTGCATGCTGATACTCTGCAGACTCACAGCCCGCTTCTCCACATGCCGAACTTTGCACTAATCCTGCCTGCCTGTTGGATGGGGTAAGTGCGGGACCTGTCCTGACCTCGGGGGGGGGGGGTCTCTGCAATGTATCCCCATCTGTGATACTGGCTGCATAAGTGCCCCCACCTGTGTTAATGGCTGCATAAGTGCCCCCACCTGTGTTATTGGCTGCATAAGTGCCCCCACCTGTGTTATTGGCTGCATAAGTGCCCCCCACCTGTGATACTGGCTGCATAAGTGCCCCCACCTGTGTTATTGGCTGCATAAGTGCCCCCACCTGTGATATTGGCTGCAATTTACCCCCATCTGTGATACTGGCTGCAATTTACCCTACCTGTAATATTGGCTGCAATTTACCCCCACCTGTGATACTGGCTGCAATTTACTCCCACCTGTGATATTGGCTGCAATTTACCCCACCTGTGATGCTGAGTTGTATACTGTGTCCTGTGATGCTAAGCTGTATACTGTGCCCTGTGATGCTGAGCTGTGTACTCCTGACACAATATGTGGAATACAGGGGACGGAGTGGGTGGATTCTATAAAGGGTGGGGCTTATTAGAAGTAGGAGTGGTAAAAAAGGAAGGGTGGGGCCTGCCCCCCCCATCCTAAAACTTCCCCAGCCGCCACTGGTCAAGTGTTCTAGGAGCATAAATTACACATCTCATTTCTCAACCACCTATTACACTTTTAAAGGCCCTGGAGCACCAGGACAATGGAATTACCCACAAAATGACCCCATTTTGGAAAGCTAACACCCCAACATATAATCTATGGGGCATAATGAGTCTTTTGAATGGTTAATTTTTTTCCAGAAATTTTTTGAAAATGTGAAAAAAAATTAAAACGCATTTTTTTTACACAAAGCTGTCAATTTATAAGATATTTCTAACACATAGCATGCACATATAAAAAATGACACCCCTAAATCCATTCTGCTACTCCTCTTGAGTATGGCGATACCACACGTGTGAGACCTTTATACAGGCTGACCACATACAGAGGCCCAACATTGAAGCAGCACCGTCAGGCATTTTAGAAGCATAAATTACACATCTCATTTCTCAACCACATATTACAATTTGAAGGCCTTGGAGCTCCAGGACAATGGAATTACCCACAAAATGACCCCATTTTGGAAAGCTAACACCCCAAGGTATAATCTATGAGGCATAATGAGTCTATTGAACGGTTAATTTTTTTCCAGAAGTTTTTGGAAAATGTGGAAAAAAAAATGAAAATGCATTTTTTTTACACAAAGTTGTCCATTTATAAGATATTTCCAACACACAGCATGTACATAGCAAAAATGACACCCCAAAATACATTCTACTACTTCTCCTGAGTATAGCAATGCCACATACAGAGGCCCAACATCCAAGTAGCACCTCCAGGAGTTCTAGGAGCATAAATTACACATACCATTTTCTGACTACCAATCACACTTTTGAAGGCCCTTCATATTTGTAACATATAGCATGTACATACCAAATAACAAAAGATTACCTGTGGTTTTAGTAGTGCAGTGGTCCCCAGAGAAGAGCATTGGTCCAGGCAGCAGGCAGGGATGTGGTCAGCAACAGCAAAAGCAATTGTCCAAGCAGCAGGCAGGAATATTGTCCATAGTTAGTACAGGCAGAAATACTGTCAGCACAGCCAAAGCATTGGTCCAGGTAGCAGGCAGAGATGTGAAGGCAGAAATACTGTCCATAGTCAGTAGAGGCAGCAGGCAGAGATATGGTCAACTCAGCCATTGCATTGGTCCAGGCAGCAGGAAGAAACATGGTCCATAAAGTCCTGGGTCATTACAGGCAGCAATATGGTCAGCACAGCCAAATTATTGGTCCAGGTAGCAGGAAGGACCATCAAGCTTAGGGCCAGGGGGACAGGGGTAGAGGCTTCTCCCACCTTTGAAGCCTCCCGGAAACCAGACCCTGTTCTGGGAACACAGAAAATCAAACTCTGGTTTTCTCTACTCAGAACGCTTACTGGAGCTCCTCACATATGTGAGACCCATGTGCACTAATGTATAAGGGCAAAAGATCAGTCTAAGTGGCAGGCAAAAACATGGTCGATTAACAGGCCAAGGTCATGCACGTGGAAGTCAGAAACATGGTTTAAAATGGCAAGCAAAGACATCGTTGGTAAACAGGCCAGGGTCAGTTAACGTGGAAGTCAGAAACATGGTTTAAAACGGCAGGCAAAGAAATTGTCGGTAAACAGGCCAGGGTCAGTTAACATGATAGCAAGCACATGGTCCACATAGGTATTTGAAATGGGGAAATGGCAGTCTATAGTCTATATGGGAAGCCAATATCTGATTTGTGTATGATCATTTTTGAAACAATGTCCGATACACAGGCCAAGTTGGGAGGGACAGTCGGGGCAATAATAGGTGGTATCTCTTCTGACTCCTCCTCTGGAGCATACACGGCATCTCTTCTGTCATCTTCTTCCGGATTCTCTGGGGGGGATGGGGAAGGGATAATGTTGCTTGTGGAGTCGACTCACACTATCGGAGCGAATACTTTATGGGATGGGTACTTGCTGATAAATGAGGGCAGTAATAATTTTTTCAATGTATTTGAAGTAGGTGAGGGATTGTTTTTCGGACGATCCTTGGCAACACACAAACAAATTATACATGGCCATATGAAAAAGGTGAAATGCGGCTTTCTTATACCAAAAACGTGAGTTTTGGGTAGATAAATAGGGCTGTACCATCTGATCGTTTAAATCCATCCCCCACATGAATAGATTATAGTTGTGGACACACTTGGGCTTTACAACGGGGCCATGTCTTCTTTGGATCTCCACCAAGGTGTTATTGTGGATAGTAGAGAGGATGTGGACATCTTTCTTGTCCCTCCACTTCATGGCCAATACCTCTTCATTCCTCATGAAGGCAGATTTCCCTTTTGGTAGCTTTTGGGTGAGGAGATTTTGTGGGAAGCCCTTCCTGTTTTTCTTGAAGGTGCCGCAGGCCAGGGTTGTCTTTTGATATATATGGGGCATATATATATATATATATATATATATATATATATATACATATATAAGGGGCAGGCTGGTATAATAGTTATCCACGTATAGGTGGTATCCTTTTGCAAAGAGGGGGTATGCCAGCTCCCAGACAATCTTCCCACTGGTTCCAATATATGTGGGGCAATCATGGGGCTGGAGTTGGGAGTCTTTACCTTCGTATATTCTGAAGGAGTACACATAGCCAGTGGCTCGATCGCACAACTTGTCAAGTTTTACGCCATACCTGGATCTCTTGCTGGGTATGTACTGTTTGAAATGCAGCCGGCCAGTGAAATGGATGAGGGACTCATCCACACAGATATTTTTATCTGGGATGAACACTTGGGCGAATGTCTGGGAAAGGGAATTAATTATGGGGGATATCTTAGATAATTTGGTTAATGGTTGGGGTGATCTCGGGGAGGGCACTGCGAATTATCACTAAAATGGAAGAAACGCATTATCATGTCGTATCTTGTCCTGGACATGACAGCTGAGTATATGGGCATGTGGTGGATTGGGTGGGTGGACCAATACCCATGGAGTTCATTTTTTTGCGTAATCCTCATATTCAGTGTGAGGCCCAAAAATATTTTTAATTTGTCCAGTGTCAGACGTCGCCAATGGAACATGCGGGCATAAGATGAAGTGGGATTGGCAGCAATTAATTGTTCTGCATACAGATTGGTTTGTTCACCATACTCTAGCAATTCGGGGGTGAAAAACAAATAAAAGTAGTCCACTAGGGCAAAATTTGTAGTGTCAACCTGCACACCTGGTTGTGCGGTGAAATTGGGGATTATTGCAGACCCTGAGTTGGCGGGCAACCATATGGGGTTTGCCAGGGCATCGGGAAGGAAGGACTGGGCCCGGGCCCGGATTAGGTTTCTTGAGGTTGGGCGTGTAGTTCCAGTGCTAGTACTGGGATTCTCTTCCTGGGGTCTGGTGCTGCTGGTGTTGGACAGGTCTTTGACTCTTGGTCCTAATCTTCTCATTCTTTTAGGAGGGGGGGTAGTTTCCTCAGCTGAATCGGACTCTGATCCACTGCCCTCTAATGGCTCATACTCCGAACCAGAATCGTTTGATGAGATCTCCCCATTGTCTCATCATCCGATATGGCAAGTATTTCATACGCCTCCTCAGGGGTATATACTCTCTGAGACATGATATTGGGCCTGGTGATTATACTGATGGCAATACTGATGGGTGGCGGTATTGGTGGTGGACCCGCATTTAGCAGTACCGGTGGCTGGCCTGTGTGGCAGTACCGATGACAGTACTGGTGGCAAATCAGGTGATACGGATGGCTGCACTGGTAGCGGATCTGTTTAGAGGTACCGGTGGCGTACTGGGGGCTGGCCTGTGTGGTGATACAAATGGCTGTTCTGGTAGCAGATCTGTTTAGTGGTACCAGTGGCGGTACTGGTGGCTGGCCTGTGTGGCGGTACTGGTGGCGGATCTGGTGATATGGATGGCAGTACTGGTAGCGGATCTGTTTAGTGGTACCGGTGGCTGGCCTGTGTGGTGATACGGATGGCTGTTCTGGTAGCGGATCTGTTTAGTGGTACCGTTGGCGGTACTGGTGGCTGGCCTGTGTGGCGGTACCGGTGGCGGTACTGTGTAGCGGTACCAATGGCGGTACTTGTGGTGACAGATGGGCTGTGTGACAGATCCAAATGGTACTGGTGACAGGTCCTCTTTATTGGGGGGGGAGTTGTGTTGTGCACAATACAGTTGACAGTAGACAGACACTAAAACTCACTGATCCCTGCTCTGCTCTCTCCTCACACGATCGGTGTGTGAGGAGAAAAAGCAGGGATCACATAGTGACTTTTTTTTGATTACATTTGTGACCGGCTGTGATTGGACACAGCCGGTCACATGGTAAACAGCCAGTTTTATTTGGCTCCTGATCACGTGGGTGCGCCTCCAGGAGCGCGCACTGTAAGCACTTGCGGCGCGCTGCCGCGTACCAGAATTCTGTGATTGGCTGTGTCTTATACATAGCCGATCATATGGTAAACAGCCAATTTAACTGGCTGTTTTTCCCGTGATCGGTGATGGCCTGTGTCCAGCGCACGCTAGTGGCTTATCCTGAGGACATCAATAGACGCCCAGTCAGGATAATTAACCCCCTGCCCGGTTGTCATTTGTCAATAGGCCGTGCGGGAAGTGGTTAAGATCCACCCCTTCATCTTTAAACTTTGTGATTCTTGACTGCCTTCGCCTTGTCACAAATTCCCCTATTCGCAAATCCCCCACTCTTCACAGCCCTCACCTCTTCACAATACCCCCCACGTATTCTTCACAAATCCCCCCTTCACAGCTCTCACCTCTTCACAACCCCCCCCCCCCCACGTATTCTTCACAAATCCCCCTTCACAGCTCTAACCTCTTCACAACCCCCCTTACTCTTCACAATTCCCCCCTATCCTTCACAGCTCTCCCCTCTTCACACCCCCCCCTTACTTTTCACAAACCCCCCCCCCCAGTTAACAGCTCTCACCTCTTCACAACCCCCCCTTACTCTTCACAAATCCCTCCCTTCACAGCTCTCACCTCTTCAC